>CAEFZX010015947.1:0-217160 GCA_903066825.1 Alfaro cultratus | reverse complement strand
GGCTGAGAGTGTGTGTGTGTTTGAGAGAGTGTGTGTGTGTGTGTGAGAGTGTGTGTGGGCGTGGGTGTGTGTGTGTGTGTGTGTGTGTGTGTGTGTGTGTGTGTGTGTGTGTGTGTGTGTGTGTGTGTGTGTGCACGATCAGTTGTGGTTATGAGTGGCTTCCAACTCTTGTTGTTATACACATATGCAGAATTTTTTTGTTGATTTTATACAAAATTATTCTGCTCCTTGGTATTTGCTGTGGGGAAAATAAGTAACGTGTCAATGTTTTTATAGCTCAAATATTAGTAATGGATCAACAATCCAAATAATTTGCATGTACAAAAACATCTAAGCAAATTAATCTACAAATGATGTTTAAAAAAGTGGAATCACACAGGGAATGGTATTCAGGCATTAAACAAACTTAATTAGACCTCCTAAATAGTTTGTGGAAAGTCTTTTTTATTAGTGACAAATGGAGAACTTATTGTTTTCATAGAAAAATCTGCACTTTTAATTTCCTGGTCTTTATAAAGCTAAGATCAAGTGATTGTCATCCATGTGCTTACTTTTTGACATATTTTCAGATTATTAATTTGAAACCTCTGTCAGAAAAATTATGAGGTGAAATAACTTTTTGTGGTCAGGTAAAAGAAAAGACAGATTAGAAACCCTTTTAAAAGCCATTAGTTAATATTAAGCCAGCTTATATTGACTTGGACATAGCAGCAGAAATGCTTCATAAATACTGACAGATTTTAGCTGATTTCTTGGCTTTCTGTGTTTTTGGCACACCCTTTTCTTCATTTTTTAATACTTATGCATCGTGTCATTTCAGTTTTTTACCATTGTTGTTACCAACATCTGGTGTGATTATCATTTTTTTTGTCAAAGGCTCCACTGGAGACATATAAAGTGGAATATGAGAACAAATTTGGTTTGCTGGATAGTTGTTTCACCCGCTGTATTTTGTAGTAGTTTGTTTTTCTTGAATATATTTCAAGAACAGTACATATAGTATGTATTGTTACTGTATGCAACATTTTTGCAAATATAAATATTAATTTTTTTTTAATGCAAATCAGATTGAGAGTAAATAGTCAAAGCCTTATTGCAGGGGTGGTTAAGGAAGTAACTCTCTCTGTTACTCATTCATACATGTAAGAGACACTTTGTTCTTTTCCTGATTTAAATGCGTGTGAAATAAATGACACTCTAAGTCTGAAAAAGGAAGTGATACAAATCAGGACAGCAAACTGAAAGCAGACAAAATGTTGGGTGAACTCTACCAACAAGAGGAAGCGCAAACCACAAGGAGTCAGAAAGTCGGTCAGGCAGGCAGTTGTCATTATTTACCCTCCTCAGTCTTTGCTTAAACTCAAGGCAGAGGAGTCATGCATCAGCGGAGGAAATTGTGAATGTGAAACATGTCAGATTAGAGAGGAATTCTGGGAGCCTGCAGATCAGCACGATGAATTCGACCATGGGAAAACCATGCACACAAGCACTCACCCATAGACAAAATCCTCAATGTGCACATACTCACACAGCAGCGAAAGCCATTCAGAGCCTGAACCACCTGCTACATTCCTCAGCCAATAAGTCAGCTACTTAAGCAGCCAGCTTTTTAATCGCCCAGTCAGTCAAAGGACCAAGCAATAAAGAAACCATCCATCTCATCAGTTAATAGGCAAGACTGTGTTCAACACTTCCTAAAGTTGGACAAACAAGTTGTGTGAATTCTTGCAAAGTCTTTGTCTTTCACCATTCCTTAAAGACTTGCATTCCACTCTTTCAAGCACAAAATGCAGATCAGATACAGAAACAGAATAGAAAATGACTGAAAGCAGAAAAAAAAAAAACATTTTGAGGGGGCTCCAGACAGGATGAACATATATGAGATAGTCCTTAATGAAGGAATCTGAAGCACATTATACAGTAGAACATATTTGTTTATAACAGTCAAATATGCATACAAGGTTACATAAAACATTCAGTTTTTTAGGGTTATAGTAATGCTGCAGATGTGAGTTGAGCTGTGGTCAGTCTGTCAGGTGGCCAGCCAGCCAGCCAGCCACCCACGCATCCATCCATCCATCCAGCCAGCCAGCCAGCCAGCCAGGCAGGACAAGAGCATAGGAAGCAGTCATTACAGAGGAAGCTGGGGCGTCTTAACGGCATTATGTGCCCCTCAGAGAGAGAGGCGGTCAGAGGCCATACGGCTGACTGCAGCGCTTCAAAGCAGGAAGGAGCCCAGCCACCACCACCTCAACCTGTGTGCGTGTTCAAGGGGAAGCAAAGAGTTTAATGGGTTGGGCTGGGGATGTTGGGGCAGGATGAGCAACTTTTAAAACTTGATCTTCTAGTATTTTATCAGCACAGATGTAGCTTAGGCACATGAAGGTCTGGCTGAGGTTTTGGGATTTCTGTCCTTGCTGGATGTTTTTATGAGGCGTAAACTTGTGGGCAAGAGTTAAAACATTGAGATTTATTTTGTTACTTCTCTAAACCAAAATCAGTGTTTTCTCAGTGAAGCCACACCAACTAAAACGGAGCAACGTGCTACTTTCCTGCTGGCACGGCCAGTACAGTTGTGTTCAGTGCCGGGCAGGAATTTACAAAGACTTATGATCAGCAGGAAAATCCAGCTGGTTTGGATCTTTTAATAATGCATTTGAAAGGTTATTTTTCTCAGGGAAAATGCTAATACAACACAGAAGTTTAATACATTTTAAAAAGAGGAATTGTGTATAAGTTATCTTTTCATTATCTAACTAAATAAATGATAAGAACTAATGTTTTGCAGGTTTTTGTTTGGGGATCATCCAAGGTGTTCCCCTTCCTCTAATCCCACAGTAGAAATTTCCCCAACTCACTGATCCTCTGGACCTATTAACCTGCATGTCTAGCATGGTTCTCTGCTCCCACACACCTTGCTCAGATAATTGAATTATCTCATCAGACTGTCATCAAGTTCAGGAGCAGCTGAGTACTGACTCTTCAGTTTAAATGTGATGAAGCAGGAAAGCGCTTTCCAGGAACAGAACTGAGAAGAACTGCTCTAGCAATGTTCTTCTCAGTTTTACCTGTTTAAATTTAAAGCCTATTTTTTCTTCATGAGAATTTTATGGCTCCATTCAGGGTGTCGCTGCTTTTAGCTAAGTTCAGGGTTTTGGTGAATGTGTGATTCAGTTTTTAACACAGCAATTAAAACATTTAGTCAAATTTATGACGTTTTTAAAAGTCCTTTCATTCTTTACAGAAGATCTTTGCATTTTGTTGAATTTCTCTCACGATTGCACCTTTTCTACCACATTTATTCACCAAATTTTTGAGAGGCATTTTATTGGAAAACAAGACGTAACAAGTAAGTATTATGCAACAAAGCCTGGCATTAAAGTGTGGACATCTGATGCATGTAACAGCACCTGAACTTCCTTTTTCCTTATCCAAATAACATCATGATATTATTGACAGGTTTCTTTGTTCATTCTTTGTTTGCTGTCTTTCTTTTTTGCTTTTTCTCCCTTCTCAGTATCTGTTTTTCAGTGCATTTCCCTCTTTACTGCTCCCTTCCTTTTTTACCAGCCACCCTCATCTCCTCCTCCTCATCATCTATCCAGCACCTGTGGCCCTGCAGAGGGGAAGTTCCAGGGGAGAGGAAACCCCCAGGGCAACCAGGCACTTCACAGATGGTTAGCAAATTACGCCTTCATTACTTCTTCTTTCCTCCTCTTTGCTTCCTCTGGTCATTGCTTCAAAATGACTCTGTGTTCCTGTGACACTTCACATCTGTCAGCAACTGGCTCGGTTGCTCATAAAAGCAACAACCAGTCTGGATAAAGTAGGAAAACTTTATTTAAAGTGCTCTTATCTAACAATTCTAATTATCTTATTGGATCTATGACATAACATAGGAAATATGCAAAGATTTTGCACATAATTGCAACATGCAATCAGATTTAGAGACAATTACTTGGAGGAATCTTTTGGTGTTCTGAATTAGTGCAAAATGACATGCAAGATAAGTAAATAAGAATGAACACATGATGCCTTCAGGGTGAAATACAACCACTGAGAGACTGCGGAAACTTACTCAAGACACTGCATCTCTAAACCCATGTAATATCTATGTAATGTAATATCGTGAACTGCCTCTAAACATTTTGGAGCATTTGATGCAATTTCCCCTCAAAGGACTTTATTATCCATAAAGAGATATGCTTTTATCAAATCCAGAAATACCTATTAGAATGATCTAAACTTTAAACTACATCTGCATATAGTTTCCTTTGCTGGCTACAGGTGCTTTTAAAAACATTTTTCATTCAAATTCTTGCCCTATTTCAGTTTATTAGAATTGCTTTAATGGCCTTGACATATATTTTCATTCCTTTTCATTTAGTTTCTTCGTTTTTGTGTTTTGTTCTTTGTACTTTTGGATGTTGTTCTCTTTCATCAGTCTTATTCTTTTCCCCTTTGTTTTGTAACTTCTTTCAGTCCTAGATCAGCCTTTCTGTTTATTATTCACCTTATTTTAGCCTTTCCACAGCTGTTCACAATCACCTGATTTCCCCCTCTGCAATCACTGTCATTCACTACTCCTTCCTGAGTATTAAGTACCTGTATTTTCATTATTTGTCACTGTACCGCCTGCGTACATCGACCTGCTAACCTTTGATTTTATTAAATGCTTCCATCTCTACCACAGTTTGGGTTCATTGTCAAACAAAATAATCAAGCCAGATTTGTTCCTACAGGTAATTGTTGCCGTGTGAACAGATTATCCAACCGTAACAATAATTTGAGGCTCATCCAGAGTTACCGTGAAACTCTTGGCTGCTTTTCTGGTTATTGTTCTTGTCGTCTGCCAGTTTAGGAGGACGGCCATGTTTTAGCAGGAATGTGTGCCAGGCTCGTTTCATTTGTGGAATATTGATTGAACAATGCTTTGTGAGATTTTTATGGCGTTATCATCCAACAATGTGATGTACATTTATGTCTGTAATTTACCACATATACAGTAAAGCTTATATATATGTAAGCTGTCTACTAAAACTCCTGTTAGATCTTAGCCAGTCACATACTGTCCATTTAGTGATTAAAGTCATTAAATGAGGAGAAATAAATTTGTTTTGGAAATCCAATTGGTTTTCTGACCTGCACCTGCAACGTCTGAATCAAAGTTTCAGATTAAGAGGCAAATTGAATGCAAAATAAATTAAGATATTTTTACATGTAAGGTTGAACTGTTGCTGACCTAATGCTAAAGAGTAAAACATACTCCACATGCATACAAACATTTTTAAATGTCCATTTAAAGAAAAAAAAAAGCACACCTAATGTTTTCTAACTAATAATCAATGATTATCATTATTAAAAATTACAGCTTTCTGTGCTCAAAAAAGAGACTTCATGATGTGGCTCCACACGGTCTGCAGTTTGAACGGCCGGTGACTGATGCACACATTCTGTATCTTGTTTCCATGCCTCCTCCAGTCCACCATGAAGGCTCAGGGCCCAGTGCACCCATTAGTCAAGCTGAGGAAGGCATGGAATAACAATGAGAAGCCCCTCTACCACCACTTCCACCGTTCATGTGTCTCCAGGAGGTATTTCCATCATGCAAAATCTACCTTTAACTTCAGTAGATGATTCTATGGATGACCTTTTTTCCTTCGCAGACAAATAATTAATTTTTACATTAGCTGTTTGCTTGCTTTGTTTTATTCGAAACAAGCCAATTTGTTGTTGAAAACATGATTTATTCATAGTGATGAGTTCCAAGTTCTTGACTTTGGAAGGCCTGCTTGCCATCACCCTAATCTTTAGCTGTCTCCACGGATTTAAGCAGAGACTCTTTGCACAATGGGAGCTTTGAGCATTGTAAGTTACACTCCCCAATGCCAACCCCACCCACTACACCCAACATCACAGTTTTTCTTTAAAGTCTTGACATTGATAATCTGTTCATAAAAATCTGTAATTAAGCCCCAAATCTGTTTTCCACGTCTACCTTTTCACATTCAGGATGAGAACATGCTGGAAACATTTCAGATAATCAGAGGATTACGTCCTGCACCCATCCTGAGAACGACAAGCGTCAACAGTCACTGATAGGAATTTTAAAATCAATAGTGAACCTGACAGGCATGTGCAGAGAGAATCTAGCAGGAACCTCAGGCTCCCAGATAAAATGGGGTCAGATAAAAATGGGGTCAACAAACACACTTCAGTGGAGTCTGAAATTACAGACATTCTTAATAAAATGGGTTGTTTCAATATGCAGTGTCTCTGAAGTTATTGAGCACTGCATCTGCTATCCAGTGGCAGAATATGAGATTTATATCATTTGGATTTCATGCTAGAAAATGCAGTGATGATCTTATGACAGTTTGTTGTTGATGACTCAACTTTAATAATCACATTTGACTTTTTCATTTTTGTTCATGGTTTTTCTGATGAAGAAAAAGTTTAAAACAAAACTTAGACCAAGACAATGAGTTGAGAATGTACAATATGAGTTCAAACTACAAGTCCAACCACTTTGGTTTGGGGGGATCAGGGAGCTGAAGGCTTCTTTCTACCTGCCACTCTGAGATGTGACCTAAGCAAAAGCCTTAAATCTAAACCTGGACAGGAAGGAAGATGGTGTTAAAGGAAAGAGTCGACCAGACGTCCTCCAATGCTGCTGCAGTAAAGTGACAATGAGAGAGGAGAGAGTATGACTCATACCCAAACCCCTCCCTCCATTTCTCCCTCGGTCCCCCCTCTCTTAACTCCCCCCCTGGCCAGGCCGTGGTTACGTCGATCCTGACTCATTCATTCACAGCCAAGTCTCAAGACTGCTTTTGTTATATCGATGAAATTGCTCTACTGAAGAGACCATTTCAGCTCTCATTATAGTTCAGTGACATACTTTATCATGCTGTCTAGCCTGAGCTCCATTCATAAAAAGTCCTCCGGCCTCTGAGCAGAGTTCATACATGCAGCTTCATTTTAGAACCGGGACAGAAAAACTGGGGGGAAAAAACAACAACAACAAAAACAAAACCTTCTCACTACATGAGCGTGTTGAACAGTAAGACATTTTGGATAAATCCGTGTCACTAATTCACATTTCTTATTTTTATCATATAGATCCTCTGCTGCAGCTGTTTCATCTCTGTCTGGTCATTTCCGCCCTGCCTTCTACTTCCTCTATCCTCCTCTTCCTCCTCGCTGAGTGAAGAAGCATCTACCTACATGTGGTTAGCTCATCTCCTTTTCTTCCTCTCCTTCTCTCCTCTCTCTGGTTAGCTCATCTCCAGGCAGTCAGCTTTGCAGGCAGCTAATTATAGGCCTCGCTGTGGAGCGCAGGGTCGGATGTGACAGCATGCTGCTCTGTACGTATACGTGTGTGTGCGCGCTGTATGTAAGTCTGCTTATCTGTGTTAAGTGGAGACATATCTGTCAGTGTTTGTCTCCATTATGGTTATTTCGTTGCTCATTTAGTTCACATTTTGTTCAAGCAATGAAGACCCTATTTCTCTTGACAAGATCAGGTTGAGGTTTGATGAGATTTGGGCTTCATCACAAAGGGCCGTCACATGTCTGAAGATGTAAACGTGTGTGTGTGTGTGTGTGTGTGTGTGTGTGTGTAGGCGTGTGCTTGTGCGTGTGCATGCGTGTGTGTGTGTGTGTGTGTGTGTGTGTGTGTGTGTGTGTGTGTGTGTGTGTGTGTGTGAGATATCCACACCCACCCCCACCCACACAGAGCACCAGCTCTCACTCAAANGTGTGTGTGTGTGTGTGTGTGTGTGTGTGTGTGTGTGTGTGTGTGTGTGTGTGTGTGTGTGTGTGTGTGTGTGGGATATCCAATCCCAACCCCTCCCACACTGTGCTGCAGCTCTGACTCATACAAGGTGGAGGCAGAGACGGCTAGGAACATACACACACACCAATACATATGTGTATCCATGATCATACTAATGCATACATAAACGGCAGATTGAATAACGTGAGATAATATGTACTCATAACCCTTTAATACATAGATATGATTAGGCTTTGTGTCCATTTACAAGTAAGAAAATACTAGTTTAGTAAAACAATGAACATTCATTTAAATTACAGCTGGTTTAATTTTAAAAAATGCAAAACGACAATTTTTGTTAGTTAAAGCTGAGTAAAATTAAGAAATGCAACAATAAGAAACTTGCTTGTGGTTCAATACATAGAAATATAAGGAAAATATTCTGATTGGCTGGCCAGCTGAAAAACATCATTATTCAGCATGAATAATGAGTTTCATCATCATTGTAAATGTATTTTCCAAGTTGGCATCAAATAAAAAAAGGTTGCATTGTCAGAGCATATATTATAAGAAAAATAGTGTCATTCTCCCAAACCTTACCAAATAGCAACAGTTTTATTATATTTTCTGCAGATGAGTGTAACGTTTTGTAACGTTTCGAATCAGAAGGCTAATTCTTCCTGCAGTCAATGTTTTTGGGGGGGTTTTTCACTCATTTTCCATCTAGTTACTGTTTACCTTCAGGTTTTTACAGGAGTGGGGATTTTGAATCTCTAAACACTGACCTATGAATCAGCTTTAATAGATAGCAGACAAGTTAGTTCTAAATTGGATCATTAGTCACTTTTCTACCAGTGACTTGTTACAGAGACACAGTTTGTTCCTCTTTCATCATTTATGAGAAGAACCTAAGATGCATAGCTTGACAAAAACCCAAAAAGCTAAGATGCATAGCTTGACAAAAACCCAAAAAGCTAAGATGCATAGCTTTTTGGGTTTTGCTAATGGCAAAACCCCAAAAGGTGAGAAAAAGTCAATGAATCAGCTGAAGGATAGCATATTTATGTAAAAATTGAGAAAATATTTCCATGATTCAGCATGAAATGCATTTTAAATACTCATGTAAGCAACATGTCAAACAACATAAACACAATTATCACACTAATGTTGTGTGCTGTGGTAAAACAGTATCAGTGAAAGCTGGTAAAAATCTCCTTCTGCTTCTAGATAGTGAGTCACCACAGCAGATCATCTTCTTCATCTCACCATATCCTCCTCTGCCACATGTCACACAATCCTCTTTATTCTCTCTTCTTGGTGGATCCCTGTTCACCACCCTTACTCTCATTTAAATCCTGTCCATTTTGGTCACTCTTTATGAAGATCATCACCCTCCACCTCCGCTCCCCCTCTTCCTGATTGCTACCATCACCAACCCATGCAACAAAGGTACCTCATTTACTGTCAATATCTCTACTTCTTGTAGCATCACTGACACATTCTGCCTAATTTTTTACACTAACCTTATTTCTTTTTCTCTCTAGAGTCCACATCAACCTCTTGAGACTCTCCTGTACCTGGCCCTTACCCTCACTGCAGATCACAAAGTCATCTACAGTCATTGTGATATGGAGGGAAACCTAAATCCAATAATAAATGTGAAATGTTGCACTAAATTTCATAATAGCAACATCATCCACCAGTCAGAGCTGATCAGCATTTGCTAATTGAGCAAAGCCACAAGCCTTCTTGGTATCACTGCAGTTTCTCCACGAGGTCCATGGTCTAGTTTGGTTCAGCCATTCTTATTTTGGTTCTTTTCCACTGTCATCTTATTGTTAGATGCTCTGTCAAAAATACAAAAGAGGTCATATTTAAAAGCAGCATTTACATCGAACTCTTTACTCACTGCTAATAAGTTTAATTTAGTTAGCTGTAATAATTCATAGTCTTTCATGAGAACATGGACAATCAGGTTTGGTGTAAAAGAAATTGGGATGTTTTAGAGCAGAGACTTACTTACCAACATCAGTGACTGACCCCACAAATGCAAATAGTGATATTAAAACATTTCAAACTAAACATGAGATATTACTCAGGTTCACAGACAAGCAAAAACTTCCAAAAATGTAGTGTAAACACTTCATCTCCCTTGCTTTGGGAAAACATCATATTTTATCTTAAGAGCAATAAAATGACTCAACACCAAAAAGTTGCAAATCACAGATGCTGTGTGCCAGCTGGAAGAATCTGACCTTATTTCCTTCTTTGCAAACTGCAGGTCATTTTCAAAGGATGAAAATGTGTCAGTGGACTTCTCAATTAATTGAATCGCGTCCATTCATAAGATATGCATGAGTATGTGCACCTACACAGATGAATGCTTTGGTCTGCACGCCATGGCAACAGCTTTCTGTGTAAAGGATGGGATCAGCAGTCAGTGTGTATCTGTTGAGATGCTATGGGAACTCTCTCTCCTCCTCCTCCTCTTTTTTCTTTATCGCTCATTCTTTCCCCCTCTCCTCTGCCTCACAGCTTCCTGTGTAATCCCTCCCCCCCCCACTGCAATAAAAGGAGAGAGAGGCCCGTTCATTCATGCATTCAGGCAGTCAGCTGAGCAAAGGAAAGACAGAGGGAGGAGGGAGGAGAGGCAGAATGAGATGGAGGAAGAGAAGGCTTCCTCCCTGTGCTGAATAGGTCACCTGTACTACATCACTGATGGGGGATGGAGTACTGGAAAAAGAAAAAAAAAGAAAGTGGAAGGTAGGACAAAAAAAGACCACCATCCCCCTCTTCTCCACATCCTCTTCATCTCTGTCTCCTCCTCCCTCTGCCCTTCTCTCCCCCTAGCCCCTCCCCGTCCTGCCGGTATGAGTCACACACAGACCAGTTCCCTTGATGCACTGCGGAAACGTCATGTGACGTACAGCCTCCACCTCTCCCCGCTTCGCCACACGCATCCCTCTCGTCTCTCCCATTCATTTGTTCGTCTATTCCCTCCATTCATCCATCCTCCCGTCACAACACAGCAAGCCCTCCATTCACAAAAAAAAAAAAAAAAAGACACAGAGCCCCACGAGCCGGAGAGAGGTGGCAGGTGGATTCACAGCACTGGAACAAACACAGAATAGAAAAATGAGTGCAGATCAAAAACATCACAAGGTGGGCTTATTTTATGAAACCTAAATGCATAAATCTACCCAGAACACATCTGGGTGTATTGCTGTGCAAGATTCAGCATTCCCATGGTTACGGCGTGCTGTCAAACATGAAGACTTGCCGGGAGCACTAATTTGTTACAGTAATTACTCTTCTGACAGAAGGGGTGTTTGAGGTGTTTAAAAAGTAACAATTACAATCAAAATCTGTGTATCACAGAAAAAACAGGAAACATAAGACCTTTCTACCTTTAAACAGCCTAATCGGTGCAGAAAAAGAATCCTGTACATTGGCAAGGAGAGATATATATTATAACAGCCAGCAAATCTCTATGCCTTTTCTGTATTTATTTCTGTTTTTAGGCAGCATCTAGAGCTGATTAAGACTGAAGGCGAAGAAAAGAGGTGACTTAACACTGCTTTTTTTTTTTTTTTTTACTCTGACGTCACTCCATCTCTACCCATAACTGGGTCTGATACAGCATCATGGTATTAACCCATTGCATTCACACACAATGAATTTGCTTACGATGAAAGTCACAGGATACCTGCAGAGAATATGTGGTCAGCAGTACATGGAGGTGAGCGGTAAAGTAAGAAACACGGGTCATGTTCTACCTTATATAAAATAGTGCTAAACAGCAAGTAATCATAGAGATAGGTGGGATAGAATTACATACACTGAATAGGCAATAAATGAAAAGTTATATGCAAAAGCAATAAATGTATATATGATACATTTTGACCAAACTGTTGTGGTAGGTGGGGGGGTTTAATGGATATAAAGCAAAAATTGAGATAAAAAAAAATAAACAAACAGGAAGTAATGTATTGGTCAGATTAAGGTAGTTTTGTTGATTAAATATGGGTTTTCTTGCTTACTTAAAACATTTAACATGATTGACTCGACTTGATCTTGGAAAGCTATTCATACCTGATGAACTTTTTCACAGTATGTCAGGTTACAACCACCAAATTCAGTGTTTTCAAGGGAGAATTTCTGTGATGGCTGAACACAAATTAAGAAGATTTTATCCCTTTCTTCATTTCAAAATACCTCAGATTCTATCAGTTTGTTGGAGAGCATCTGTGAAAACCATTTTATTGCTGTACATTTAGGGTCATGCATTGTCCAGATGAAACATGAACCTTCACCCCTGTCTTCTCTTTTGGACCCTCTTACAAGTTCTGCTTCAGGATTACTTTGTAATAATTTTCATCTATTCTCTCATCAACTCTGTCTTGCTCCATAGATCTGTAGAAGAAAAAAATCCCCACATCCCAATGCTGCCACTTCCGTATTTCACACAGGGAACAGGGTGTTCTGGGTAGGTCCTATGTTAGTTTTCCTCAATATAGCATTTTGCATGCACAAATCTCTGGAGCCTTTACATATGGGCTCCATTTACTATTTAGGTAACTTCTGAACAAACATAAGATTATATTTATGAGCATGAGAATGAATAGGATGACATATTTTGCAGATTTTTTTCCTGTAAACGTGTGAATATCTTGTATCATTTTCCTTTCCCTTCACTATTTTGTGCTAATTTTGTTGATTATCCACAAAAATATCCCCACTTAACACATTAAAGTGAAAAAAGGGAAAAAAGTTGAAGCAAGATGTTGTATTTGCATTTAAGGTGGTTGTAACCCAGAAATAACTACAGTTTGTTGTAAAAAAAAACAAAAAAAAAACAACTGCAAGTCCAACCACTTTTGGATAGGACAAAGTTTGTAATGTAAGTTCTGCATGTGCTTTGTAACGGACGCCAGTCGCCCTCAAGCCTCAGAGATAAAAACTCTCCCTCCGGTGACGAGCGCTGCCTTCGGGTTTACACTGCTGCTTGGTCTGAGGAAAGGAGCAGAAAAATATCTCAACGTACAGTGTGATTCACCACAACAAAGAGTTAGGGGAGGGGGATGATGATGTCATTGGTGGGGGGCTGAGAGGAATTGGGGGGAGTCATCGCTGATTCACAGAGGAAAAAGGAGGAGATGGAGGTGGAGGACATGGAAGAGAGGTGGAGTACCTGCTGAGTGTGACCCATGGTAACAAGGCGATGCTGGCCTGTGGATGACTCACCATGGCTTTACCAGCCTCACACGTATGCACACACCGTACTCTGGGATGCTCACGCCATTCTCCACTGTACACGCACAAGCATCATGCGTGTACAAAGACATGATGTGCGGCTCATTAAAACCACGTATGACACGTAGACACATTTACATGTGAAGTGGTGGGAAAGAGGGAGAGGAGGGTCAGGATGACTCACACTTGAGTGATAACACTCCTCCCCTCTGCCCCAATCAAACACCAAACACGGAGAAGGATATATCATTTGGATGCAACCCACATCCTCCCCACATCCTGGGAACCTCCCATCTGAAACTCAGTCTGACAGCATGAGGCTCCAGCTGACGGCTGTTTGTCTCAAGGTGATGGGAGCTCTCTGGCAGGAAGTGGAGTCTTAAATAAATCTTAGCACATAGTTTGAAACTTTTTCTCCAACAGGAAGTCATAAATGTGGGGATTTGTTTATTAGTGATATGAATCAATTGTAATTCTAAAGATCACAGTTCTGAGTGAACTATCATGATTATCTTTGACCATAAATGTGCTACAACAGAATTTTCCATAAATCTTTTCTCTTTATTTTGCCCTATGGAGCACCTATCAGCTCTACAACTTACCTCTGCAAACATCACCAAGTCTCCATGATGTTGTCTTAGTCCTTTCTATTGTTAAATGTCATTTATTCTAACTTTTGGGGTGGGGGGTTGTCTAATGAAAGAATGCAATTCAAAAAAAGAAAAAAATCTGGCTCATATACATGTTTATCAGACAGTTGCATCACCGTTTTTCACAACAACTCTCGGTATGTGTTTGAGAAAGCAGTCGAAACAGTTTGAAAGCAAAAATGTTTTGCCATTCTTGCTCAACACTTGATTTCAGCTGATCGACAGTGCAATGAACATAATGTTCTTGGTGGGTGATGTTATGATGGCCTGCAGGAAGTGAAGCAGCAAATAGCTGTTTAGGTTAAGCAATGCTGTTTGTTTAAATGAAAAAAATAAATTATCGACTATCTATTCATTATTTGTTCTTTTTGAATTGGTGCTTACATGGCATTTGAAGTGCTGGCCCCTTTGCCTCTTTAAAGGCCTCATCTTAGCACTACACATCTCTTTTTGACAATTGTTCAACACTGAGTGGACTGGTTTTAATAAAAATATGACAAAAATATCACACAAATAGAGAAATAACAAAACACTTGCCTCTAATGACAAAGAAGAGGCAGCATAACCAGGTAAAATACAACCTACCAGTACAAGCAGTTGCATAAAGCCTTCTGAAAAGGAGGAGAATTGAATAATACAGTTGTCAGGATATACGAAGGGGTGCAACTGTACATCTATGAGCCCCAACAATGGAAACAAAACCTGCTTGCTGACAGCTGATCCCGAGTGATTCTGAGCAATGATGCCACTGACAGAATGCTCCTAAACGCTACATTTTATGTCTACAAATCAGATAGGAAAAGGCTGAGAGTGATTATTGTTATTCATAAGCAGAGTAATAAAACTGAATGAAGTGGCTTTAAACAAGCTAATGGATAACACAGCTACTAGCCAGGACAGATTAGAGCTGCTAACAGTGTTGCTAACACTGTTGCCACACTGTCATTTAATTAAAAACTGAGCAAGACACATGCAAGTCCTTAAAAACATTGTTTTATGTCTACATTAAAATAAATTAACGGAGTGATATTTCCTAATACCAGGTAAGGTTGGAGATTTCTAGCCTTCATGCAAAGCTTACCAGCTTTTTACAGTTACTGGCATTTCAATATTAAACACAAAACCTCATATCAAATCAGAAAGACATCAGTTTAAAGTTGTTTCAAATTCCCAGTCTTCCCACTCTCGGGCGCCAGACTTTTCTTATCATGAACAAAATCTGCATTGTGCACACACGCACGCACACACACACAAGATCTTTTAAACTAAAGCCAGAAAAGTATAGCACTCCCACACTCTCTGTAAATCATAAAGACTCTTCTTATCTTTTGATAGCTAAAACATGCAGGCATCGCAAGCACTTGGCGAGCACACATCATTCTCATCAATTACTCCGAGAAATAACTTCCGTCTGTGGAAATCGATGGCGGCTGACAACAGACAGGTCTTGACACAATGTAGTTATTTTATGAATGACATCTGGACAACAAGATCACCTGTACTGAGTGACCCTCCTGGAAACGATGAAGAACAACGGTCTGCAGCGGATGCAAGGAAAGCAGAGCGGGAATTTTGTTTTTTGTTTTTTATGTTTGTGCACTGTAGAGGTCGGCCTGCAGCTCTGTCAACAGCTAGACCCTCTGCACCTGGCAAAGTGAAGTTTGTTTATTCAGGGTCATCTAGTGACGTGGTGATTCATTGGACTGGTGTTGAAGGTCTTTCTGGTGACCTTTGTCTTTTTCCTCTACCCTGCAGGCTATTTGGCCTGTGATAAACTAATGAAAAAGTTAAACCTGCTTCAGCCAGACTTGACTTTGCTGCTGAAGAGAAAATTTAAAAAGGAAATGCAGGAATGTTAAATATTACATAAGACCAATAAAAATTCTTTTGGGTTTTTTTTTATCTGAAAATGTCAGCATTTTAAGAGGTTTGCATGAACTGTACAATATGGATGAAAAACATATCATTATAAAAGTATTTCATATAAGTCAAAATAGATAATTAGGTTATGTTTTAAATATCTGAAAACTGCCAAACTGGTTGCATGACCTTTCCTGTTTTATTCACCGTTTTCACTCCACTCTATTTATTTTTAAAACCTTAAACTGTTGCTGCGCAACTTACCCAACAGGCCGTTGCTAGGTAACAAAAGAGTGAGTGAGTTAGTTGATACCACCAACCTTGCTTAACTGAGTTGAGCAGCTAAAGCCTTTCCTCTGCCTACATGTCCCAGAATGCTGTGGAGTTCTGGATCTGAGTTTAGTAACTATTAGATATATATTGAGTATTGAATATTCTATCACATGCCTATAGTAAATATATATATTGATATTGATTTATTGTCCTGCCTGACTGTACAGCATATACAGTCCAGACCTGGTCTGGTTTCTTTTTTGTATTAATAACTCAATAATCAATAATAATCAATGTGGCATGGAGGTGATCGGCCTGTGGCCTTACAGAGGTGTTTAGGTTATTTTAGTAGCGTCTTTCATCCGCATTGTTAGCTCTGGTGTTTCTTATCTTCCCCTTTACAAAACTTTGCTTTCTTTAGGTCAGTTTACTGACCAACCAAGCACAGTGGTACCACAGCCATCAAAGCAGGTATTTAGTGTTTTTAGAATTGTGCAAGGTTTCCAAGTCCTGCTGGAAAATGACCAGCACTGTCATGTAGCTGGTCAGCAGAGGGAAGTGTTAAGTGCTCTAAAATTTAATGGTACACAGCTGCTCTGACTTTGGACTTAATGAAACGCAGCAGACCAACCACCCGCAGACAACATGGCTCCTCAAATCCTGACTGATTGTAGGTATTTCAGACTTTACTTCATGCCTCTCTATTTTGCCATCAGATTCAGTGACTTTCTCAAATGAATCACAAAATCTACTTCTAACTGAAAAAAGGACTAGCCTAGATGGGGCAGTTTTCCATTATGGTTCAAGGTGACTTAACATGCGAGGATTGAAACCCATGTCCTGGAAACATCAATGTTGAAACACTGTAAATCTCCTTTAAACTCCTCAATCTTAAATAGACAATCATCTGCAACTATCCATGTTGACTGTGCACGTTTTCCTTCCACTCAACTTTTCATTAACATACTTGAATACAGCACTAAGAACAGGTGACTTATTCAGCAGTCTTTGATGGCCATAAGACTGCAGAATTTTACAAACCTTTACTTTTTCCCAAATTGTTCTGTTAAAACCTTGTTCCAAAATAAATTATGAAACCATTTTGTCTCTCTTAACTCCCCACACAACACCGTATAATAACTTGAAAACATGTTTTTGGAAGAGATTAGTGAATTTTTCACAGGTGGACTCTAATGAAGCTGTACAAGGGTCTCCATGACGATCAGTAGAAACAGGATGCACCAGAGCTGAACTTTGACCTTCATGGCAAAGGCTGTTAGAATTTCTGTACATGTCATTTCTTATGGGGTGTTTTTTGTATTGCTATATCAGCAAAAATCTTTTCATTATGGGTGTTGGGTGTAGAGTTTTGAGGGGATTTTTTTTTATTATTTGATACAGCTGTAACATAAAATGTGAACTAAGTGAAGCAATGTTAATGCTTTCTGAACGCACTGAATTTGAATTTTTAGTTTTCAGAAGCAATAGTCAAAATGAACAAAAATCTCTTAAAAATATATTACTCTGTCTAAAATCTATAAAATGTGTTTCGCCTTTTGAACTGAATTGCATAAATGGGCATTGACATCTTTGTAATTTATTGAGATGCACATGCAAGGCTTTCTAACAACATAGTGAAACAGGGGATTGATTTTTGTAATTTGCCTCCCCATTTGTTCTATATTACAGAATCAGCCATTTTTACACATTTTATGGCTCATTCTTGTTTCATACTTTAAACGTCAGCTTACATCTGGGGGGAAATCAGAGATGAGAAAGTGACACGAAAAGCTTCCATTTATACCAAACGATTGTTTCAGCTGGTGCAACATTTCTTCCAGGTGGGGCGACCTTTTGCTTCCTGCTCCATCTGCACAGAAAAACCCAGCTGACATGTGTAATTAGCAGCCACCGGCGGTAAATCATCTCCACTCTGGCAACCACATGTCTCCTGTGTTAAATTTAGCACAAGTACATCTCACAAGAGACAGTTGGATTTAAACCTTTTCTTAAAAGTCTGATTAAGTCAAATGTATTACATATTTTTATGAAGAAATTCCACACTTTTCTAGAGTCTTCTTCCTAAAGTTCCTAGTCCTTTATCCTTCAGTTATACACAAAACTTCACAATCATTTTCCGGCAGATATTTCTTTAATGTGAAGACACGAGTGAAGATGGATGAAATGGCATCAGATACGATTAAGGATGATGAAAAGATGTAAGAAAGGAGGAAGACATGAAGGATAAAGGCTGGACAAGGAAGGAACATTCTGTAGGGAAAATAAGTGCATGAGGGAAAATAAAAAATGACAGGTATGAAAAGAATAACATGCAGAATATAATACAGAAAATAAAAATGAAAACAAGTATTTTCATATAGAGAACAGGAAAATACTGAAACTGAAAATACAAATCCTGTAAAGTCATCCATGGTGATTCTGATAAAAAACCCAAAAAGGCCTTTGTACCATTTTTAAAAAATTGTCTACTAGTAATAGACCCGACTCTGTTAAGATCTGAACTTTTGAATTAAGCTTTACATATTAAAAAAACCTGCAAGACAAAAACACCAAAGAAAATCAAGAAAAAAACTGAGCTAGTTATTTCTGCCTTCAATAACTAGCACAATTATATTGATCACTTTCTTTTCATAAACTTACTCAGAAAAATCTCATTGGTTGGAGTAATTTATTAGTTCGAAATGTCACATTGCACATCTAAATCCAGAGAACAGTTATAATCGTATCCAAAACGCTTTCTCGGTGATCAACATTTCAGCAGGTAATAAAAAAAGAAAACAAATACACCGACAATTTGTGAATGCATGAAAAATAAATCTTTATGGTAAAATGTGACAGCTGGCCCTCTTTGGTCCTCTTAGCAGCTGAACCAAAAAAACAAATCTTTAAAATATTCCCTTTATATCTACTGCATTGTTTATTATTTCATTAGCAACAAAAAGCACTGATTGGAGAATTTAAAAGCATATTAAGCTGAAGTAAATCTGCTCCTATTGCATAAATCAATCCATAACCTGCGAATCACCTACAGAGACCTGGATTGTTGATCAGTCTCTTCTGCACTAAAGGGCAGTAATTTGAGGGAAAATAACATATACAATAGTGCCCCCTGGTGGCAAAAGAGAACTTCTGCAACAAAACTGAGTAAGGCATTCATTTGGAAATTTCATAATTATAGAGAGCACTTTACAGTTCACCATCAAAAGCTGAAGCGCCATAGAGAGTTCTCTGTATTTAACGTTTAACGCCAAAATAAGAAGGGGAGGAAGATGACTAAAGTCAATCTGTTCAATTTGTTTCAATGAGAGAAAATACACTCCTCCTTCTGACTGGAAAATGTCTGACAGTTTGTATCATGGTAGAAACAAACATGAAACGTAAGAAATACTGGTTCTTTGTGGGCTTAGTAGATGAATAGGACTCGGGTGCGGGGCAGAGTGGAGAAAGTGTCGGCCATCTTGCGGATTCTGGCATAATTGATGAATCCGCGGAAGAAGAGCAAGAAGCCTGAAGAGAACATAAAGAAGGGGAACCGTGAAACTAAAGAACCGTCTTTCTTAAAATAATGATAGAACTCCATGACTGAAAATGGAAAAACTTTCTAAATGTTGTTAGAATTACTGGCTTCACCAGTAAAGCTGCATGCAATTTTTTATTCAGCTTTACCAGCAGACATCTTCCTCATCTCTTTGAAATTCCCGCACATTTTAAATCAAAATTCAGAGGACTCAAAGTTGTCTTTTAAAAAAGATTCTGATTCAATCAAGCTGCTAAATCCAGAGTCACCTGTTGCTCTTTAGAATCTTTGTTTTTTTGGCCAAAAATGATAGTTAAGAAATGGTTTCAAGTATAAAAAGATACAATTTCTAGCATTTTTCCAATATTTTTGTGTTTTTTCATGCTATATCTAAATCACATTTGCACAAGACATTGGCAGTAATGAAACAAGGAATAATCAGTCTTTTTGTTTTGTTGTTTCATTTTGTCATCAGCTGCAAAGTACATATTCTTTTTTGTATTTTTAATACATTTATATAAATTGGTTTTATTGTCTTGTAAAAGTTTGGCACCTTTGTTCTAAAATCTAAAAATAAGACATTTCTATTTCTTTAATTTAACAATAAAAACAAATACTTTACACAGTATATCAAATATAAAACTTGATAAGATTTCATTCATTTATTCATCAAAGACACAGCTTTTAGCAAACTGTACACAAAGTGCTGTTTCAGTCGATGATTCATAGAAGTGAATCAAAATTTAATACTACAGAAATGTCAAGATTATTAATACAAAAACTATGTTTTTTAAATAACCTTGAGATTTTCAAAGTGCATAAACAACACTTTTCCCAGGATTCAGTGCCATTTACACAACATGTGATTTCACAACACTTCTGTGATAAACCTCATAAGGGGCTAAATGCGTCACAATCAGGAGTAAATGAATGATTCATCTAAGTGCAGAGGCTTGCTACTTACCCAATACCAGAAACACCCACCACAGCCAGTACTGTCCATCAAAGTAACCCGGGAAGTATGTGGAGAACTAAAAACCCAAGACACAGTCACAAATAACCAGTTAGAACAAACATGGCCTGCGATGGTTTCACTCAAATGAGTTCCGACCTTTAAAAGGCGAACAAAGAAAGGACTACGGTCTTCAAGAGATCTTTGAGGAAATAGTTCAGCGCAAACAAGCTAACCACTACAGAGAAAGTATTTTAAATGCCACTATGGTGTTTGAGGTTTTTTTGATTTCTTTGTGTGTAAATAAAGCCACAGTTTATTGCGTTGTGTGTGTGCAGCGAGATGTTGGGTTTTGTTTTCCGTACCCTGACGATGAGAATCCATTTGATGAGGGAGAGTCCGAAGCCAGAGATGGCCCCGTAGCGTCCGGCCGCCGAAGTGGTCAGACAGAAAGACAAGAAGAAGCCGATCCAGTTGAACAAGAAGGCCACTGAAAAGGGACGGATGGGAGATCAAAATGGAAAGATTTAAGCTTGTAGTCACAAATACAAATAATCTTTTAGCAATGAGGAACTAACTGAAGAACGTGAGCATAAAGATGCCATCATTTCCTATTCTCAGTTGATCAGCATCATCAAAATCATCTCTGGTGACGAAGTCTTCATCCTGCAACACAATAGATCACAAAAAGCTTTAAAAGCTGAAAATACGTCCTAGCAAAGCTGGACCTCAGCAGAGCTTCCCTACTGAGCCTTGTAAAGTGTTCACATCTCCTGAACTATTCGACATTTTGTCTTATATAAAGATGATTTTTGTGAGTTTAATTACATTTTATGACACAGACCAACAAAGGAGTTGATAAATGTGAAGTGAAAGGAGGTTTTAAAAAATAATTAACTTTTAGATCTTTATGCAAAATGCTGAGGAGGAAAATTAACAGCACAAATCACTAAAGCAGAGGTCTGCAACCTTTATAACTTAAAAGTCATTTTGCTCTCAGTACAGCCAAATAAGACTTGTCTAGAGCTGCAAATGTCACATGACATTATGCTTAAAAAAAAAACACATTTTAGGCAAATTTCTAGTTTAGGACATGTCTTCTCATTTTTCAAGAACCAGCATTTATTAGCAACTTAAAATAAAGATAAACATAAAAGAGGACAAATCTTTTTATAAATATAGATTCCAACTGAATTCTGCACTGAAAAGATAGTAGACCTAAAAACATATTTCTGGAAATTCAAAGCAAATATTACAAGAAAAAATTGAAAAACGATCAAAAACTTAGATTTGTTACTGTATCTGTTTTTAAAAACATGAACTGGTTATTTTTCATTTTTAGCCAAAGTTATGATACGTGGCACTAAATATGAGATAATCCTGGAAGAAAACCTGTTGGAGGCAGCAAAACATTTGAGATCAGTGACAAAATGTCAAAATGTTTAGAAGGTATGAATACTTTTAAAAGCTCCTGTACTTTGAGTAAATTGTTTAAGTCCAGCCGTGACGCTGAATTTGAGACATCTTCTACCTGCATATTGTGAAAACATGGAGTAATCTAAGAAACTATTGGGAGACAAATGGAGACATCACAACACACTAAACCTAAATCAACATGGTCACTATGACTACAACCTTTAACTCCACAGATCCTCTGGGTCGTCTATGAAAATAGAAATAACTAACACTTTACAAAACACACGGGAAAGGGGTACTGAAAACATAACACGATGTTGGGACATTTCTGTTTTCACAACACAAACTAGGACTAATAAGCTTCCTTTCATCACACACTACTCCAGATTACCTCCAGTGAACTGTGAATAATATCGTCAAAAGTCTCCAGGCGTTCTCTGTGATGAGGTTGCTGCTGAGCGAAAAGCAATGTGTGGCAGAGAAACACAACGACAATAACCAATCAAAGAAAATTACAAGTTAAAACAGGCTGTCTTACACAAAATGAAATCTCTCTGGATCAAACCATCATGTTGGTTTTTGAGAATGCCTCATTAGTGTACAAAAAAACCTCTGAACTCTACTGGGAATGTAACTGGAATTGTGTTTTTTAGTCAGATATGACTAAAGACTAAGTGAAAGGTACCGAGATGTTTTAGATAAAAACACCAGAAAACAAACTGGTCCTCTATTGGGATTTTCAGCAGGATGATGGTCCAAAACATATGACCAAATTAATACAGAAATGGTTTAACAAGCACAAACCCTACATTTAACAATGAGCATGTAGCTATACCCAAATGAGCAAAAGGCCATCAGAACTTTGAAAGATCTCAAAATATTGTGCAAAGAGGAATAGAGACTCCACCTCCACCTCCATCTCCACCAACCTTTGGAAATTTTCCAGATAAAAACTAAGTGCTGTTGTAGGATTTTTCAAAATACACAGGGCAGAGGTAACAACAATTAGATTCTGGAGGCTGAGTCCTTTCTTGTTCGATTTTATTTCCTGCAAAATAATTTAATATACTCAATTTAAAATGTTCAAGAGGCTTCTGCAATAAAAAATGATTATTCTAAGGTTATTTTTACTCATCTTTACACAGGGTGACAACAATCACTCTGGTCAGGTTTTCAGGTCAGGTCAGATCCAGTTTCAGCTGAGTTAGTTGGTTCTTTTAAATGTTTTGAAGTCAAAAAATTTGAAGACTGTTTTCTTCAGTATAAGAAAGCTTTGTGTTGGCATTTTGCTGCTGCGCCATTAGACAAATAAAGTCAGACACTTTTGAGCTGAAAATACAGTTATGATTATATTTTAGTTACTTAGTTAAATTTTACAAATGATGTTTCTTATCCCATCATCACTTTACAAATAATACTGTTTTATGAACTTTTACTTGTGGAGAAATAATGTTTACACATTAGTTCTAAGCACTAAAGCATGCATTAGTTAACCTCCTTTTTCCAAAGGCATCACTGTATTTTCTTTCACGTGAATGTGGAGAAGTTTTTAGTCTTAAGAAAGTGTTTTGTTCAAACCACAGATGTAATCAGATATAAAAGGAACATAAAAATATCTCCATCTAGGTCGCTGCACACTTCCTGCCTTGCAAGCAACTCCGGAACTTTCGGAGAAAAAGTTCTGTTTAAGTGTATGTTAGAGTGAGACAATGTTAACAGGCAACAGGATGACACAGAGAAAAGAAAAAGTGAGCCACTCACTCTTCCAGTCACCTGGGGAGCAGAGGTCTCTGCTTTAGTCCTTTCTGCTTCGTCATAGGAAGGGAGCGTCGTTGCTACGTTGTAGGATGGAGGCTTAGGGAAAACCCCGTCTTCCTTGTAGTCAAAGTAGGCTGTAGATAAAATAGCATGGTTTCATACACTGAAGAGCAGCACATTTAAAGGCAACTTTTCACATGTAACATGCATAGTAACCACTGAGGAGCTTGAAGATACTTCTATATCTCACCATAATAACACTAAAAGAGTACATATTTATCTCCTTATCATATGATAGAATATTATTTTTTTGTTTTAGGTAATATGATGAAGAGGTTGTCACTCATGTTTCTCTGGTAAAGTTGATCTAGTAGAAGCTTGTGTCCGTAAGTTGCTCCTATGCAGACCATAGTTACTATATTCCCCCTGAATGCTTCTGATATAGAAACACCTCAGCATTAGAGAATCCACCCAAAATGAGCCAATTTTACCAGGACTATCCGCTGTGATGCTGCTGTATGGAGGAGGAGCATCAGCTGCAACCTGGAGGCTCTCCTCGCTGTCCTCCTCGTTGGGCAGCTGGAGGACAAAGAAGCAAAATGTAAGTTTGTACACTGGATGATCCCTTCTCTTTAAAAAAAGGGAAATTTTAAACATATTAAAAGGATGTCAAATCTGGTAGTAAATTATCATTGTCACATAAACTCAAGTTGTGAAGTGGAACTCAAAATTATGAGTCAACAATAAGCTTTCAAAAAGGAAGAAAGTCTCAGAAAAGTAAGAATGAATGCATGTCACTTCTTTTTTTCCATGTTATTTTCTTCATTAAAAGCAGAAAACAAACATTACAATTATAACAAAACCACTTAATCAGCTTCTGTCTTGTGATTCAAGGTTTAGTGAAACCTATTTCTCTCATGTCAGCAAAAACAACAACATAAAACCACGCAGATATGATCACCCAACATTACTCTCAGGCTTTTTGATAGAGCAACAAAGACAGGAAAAACATCCTATCAAATTTTATCAATGCTGAGGATGAGCAATGAAAAATGAACCCAGTTACAGCAGCAGGAAGGTGGAGTCACACAGAAAGTTCAGGTTTGTTTTAGTGAAACCACTTTTAATGTTTCACCATAAATAACCACGATAGCAAGTCACTCCATGCAGGCTGTATAGACATGAACTCATGCTGGAAGTTTAAACCCATAATAATGATGAGAACAAATAAATGAAATACATCGCTATTGAGAATCAGTTCCACTGCATCTCCTGTTTATCTACATCAGAATCAGAATGCTTTTATTGTTGTTGTACCAAAGCACAACAAAATTCATTCCAGTACAGCCCATCCAAAGAAGACAATAAACTGACAAAAATAAGGAAGACGGGGTGCCTGAGGCTGAAACCATTGTAGGCGTTGCCCTTTATATTTAGAGAAAGACGAAATGATAACATCAGGAAGGACGAGGGACAAAAAGTCATATCAGAAAAACCTCTGCACCTGTAACAACATTATGTGTGCCAGTGAAGGTAAATAGTGGGTAGGGAGGGAGCTTTCGCCGAGAGCTAGAGAAGAAAATTTACATAATGTACATGAAAATGTACATGAATCACATATAAATACAAAGGTAAAATATATACTTTAAAATATAGTCATCTCTGGTTGTATGAAGCACATAACACCAAATTAACCTGCACAGTTTTCTTATAAATGATTACCACACCTTGTCGACTAAAAAAACAATCTGTAGGTTTAACAATATTTACAATCACCAAAAAGAAATCTGAATAGACAATCATGACTCAGAAACTATAGAAAGGCCACCCGTCACTCTCATACATAATGTGGGTAAACTACTAGTAAAACATCTGCAGGCTAAGTGACCAAGGAATCAGCTAAATATCAATTATATCTAATTGTGTAATTTAAAGAGTAAAACTGCATATTTGTAGGATAATGTCTGCAATTTATGATTATGTAGGTATCAAAAAAGTAAGAAACATATAAAAGTAACAAACATTACATTGCAAATAATTTGCAATAATCAATATGCTTTATGTTTTAGTAGCAATAATATTATTTTAAACAGTTTTTCTGTCTAAAATAATAAGATTCCTGATTATGTCTTATATTATAGTATTTTGTTGTTGCTTAAATAGTTTGTTATCATAAAACCAGGCAATGTTTACTCAAATTTATCATTCCTGCAGGATTTCATGCCAGTCCAAATCTGTTTTTCAAATTAATGAATTATTCATAAACAAAAACTACTTCCCAATAGGAATGTTCCAGTCCACATTGGACCAATCTACGTGTTGCAGTTTTAAAGCTCATCCCTAATAAAATGTGATTTTTTTATGTAAGTGGACGTTTTACAGATGATAAATTACGTTTCAAAGAACCCAGTCTTTGTAGAAAAATCTAGTCCAGGTTTTTACTTGTTTAAAAACAGAACTTAGAAAATCCCATCATGTAAGTTGATGTTGAAGCCAAATTTAAATTAAATCGTATTGTTGTTTCTAATGTAAAGACTTCAGGCCATATGAATGTGCTTTTATTTTCCGGTTAGAGTCGTTTAGAGAGGGACAGATCTTCACTTCTTTGCCTAATCTGAGGTTTGGGTGGGCGTCTTAGCTCGTGTGCTTACATTCGCTTCGTTTTAACAGGATCATCTATCATCTATCATCTAAAAGGATATACTTCCCAACAAATTCTAATAAGATCTTTCACTCTGATAGGTATTGATCTTCCTAACACAAAACACGTCCGTATTACAGAAAACGAGATAAGACAAACACCCCTACTTGGGTGGCTAACAGTGAGCAGCTAACGCCAGTTTGAGACGAAGCCGTGTTTTCACCTACCTGCTGATACCTGGCGCTCGACTCCGCCATTCCGCTCCAAACGGTAGTTAGTCCTACAGATAATACACAACCAATACGCCTAATCGAAACAAAATTATATAACTGTAAACTAAAACATACGACAGTCAAAATGGAAAACCGCTTCTCTTCTATCAAGGGAAACTGATGATGTTGTAAAGGTAAAACAGCAGATCACGCATTACTTCCGGTTGATTTTGACGACTAATGAGCAGTTCTGCCTAAAATATATCTGTTTGTATATTTTCTACATATTTTTTTAGCTTAATTTAATCCATATTCTCTTCTTAACATACATTTCGTTCCATTTTCGACTTCCAATAAGTGTATATGTGTTTCAACTTTGAAAAGTAATCACGTCAGCTTCCGTTTCTTCAAACCGTCGTCAAATCATTGACGTCATTCGCCAAAACAAACTCTCTACCGCCCTCTTTTGATGTCAAATGGAGAAAACATTTTCAGCTGCTACAATTTTGAAACGTTTTGTAAGATTATACTGGCACTGACCAAAGAAAGTAGAAAAAAACAACAATAATAATAATAAAAAAAAATAGGCAAAGGAAGTTTATTCGTATACCAAATTTCAACAACAAAAAATTTAACTTGTCAATTTAGGCACATTTTAAAACTTATTTAACCATTATTTTTACAGAAAGTCCCTTGAGACAAAATCTCCTTTTTGAGAGAGACCTGCAGTTTTGCAATCCTTTTATAATTATCAGATTTATTGTATCTGATTAAAGAGATAATATTATAAATCTAATAAAGACTAAATATTTGCCTCACTTTGCTGTTTTATTGCCTTATTTTCATTTAACTTGTCAATCATAAAATCAAAAAATGCACTAATATTTATGGCTATAGCTTAAAAATGTGTAAAAAAGAGAAGTTGAAAGAATATGAATACTTTTGCAGGCCTGTAAACATAGGGACAGAAAGAAAAAAAAACAAATGTGGATGGGTCTTGAAACTTTTATTGTATCTTTGTGTAAAAGAAAAAGACAGCAACAGTACCTGTGACACTTTGTAAACTCGTGTGTTGGAGTGGTTATATCTCGGACTGCTTTTCAGTCAAGTCTTATTGAGGATTCCTGTACCTAAGTAGCACAGGGAAGGTGGTGCCTATGTGCTTTTGGTTGTAATGGTGACAGACAATCTCTACGTCATAGAAACTGAACTGCACTTTGACGCGCTCATTTGGTGAGGTGAGGAAACTGAGAGTGTAGAGGGCAAACTCAAACTCAGGACTGACGCCGATGAAGATGCTGCCCTTGGGCTTTATGCCGTCCTTCCAGCTGAACTGTAACGCCAGGATGTGTTTGTTCTCGTCAGGCTACGTTGAAGATTTAAAAAGGGGAACAGGTGGGATTAAGCAAGTTATGTGTACAAATCTAAATAGATAGGAGTCAAATTACCACCAATATGTAAGGGGATGTTATACCTGAGGAGAATTTGCTGTGACACTGTAGCCTTTGTAATCAATGTGACCCAGCTTTTCTTGTATGTACAGCTGGATCCAGTTGTGAAAACCAATGACAGTCCGCCCTCCTCTTGTCTCCCCAACAAACACATGTTCAAATCCTGAAGAGTCTGGCCTGTGGGCAAAAACAAGAACATAAGACCAGTAACATGTTTGCCTTCATGTTATTATAATGATTACTTTTTTATTAAGGAAGAAAAAAAACTAAACACCATATGGAATCACCTAGATTATTTTTAAACTGTAGCTAAAAAGCCTGTGGAAGCACTGCTAATGAACATGATGGGCTATATTTGTATTTTATGGTGGCATCAACGTTTCTGAGACGTATTCTCTGAGTGAGGTGGTAGCCATCATGCTGTTAGATTCCTTGTATGGAGTTATTTTTAGATGCTGTGACAGTTACCACCCACCTGCTGGATCCTCTCCTTGCATAGAGTTCAAACCAGATTCTGTAGAGCTGCTCCTTGAATTCTGTGTCATCTTGAGGAGAGAGCTGCTTCTCCACCAGGTGCTTATGAGCTATCTAAAAGCATTATGTACAAGTTTATTTTCAGTGTTCTGTCATATTTCATTCACATTGAACTATACTGATTGATGAAAATTACATTAATTGATTTAAAGAACTTATCAAGCAAAAAATTTGATAAAAAATTGCTTTGTCAGTTTACATTTACATAACTTCTATAAAAAAATAAAAAAAAATAAAAAATCAAACTCCTCTGCCTTCTCCCAGTGCTCCCAGTAACAACTGCAGTTATATGCCATCCAGTCAGATATAACCAATTAGAGCCAGGAGGAGGGTCTTAGAGCTGTCAATCACTCTCATTCTCACCCCCTCCCACTTTCTCTCAGCTGTTCTGAGAGCTGGTCCATCACCAAATAGCCAGCCATGATTGCTAAGGCTTGTAAGCATGGTCACCAATAACGGTGGATTAAGGATTTTCCTCGAACGGTACGTTGTTTCCCCACCATTCGCACATTGAGCAGCATTGATTGACAGTGCTAAGACCCTCCTCCTGTCTCTGATTGGTTGTTTTTGGTCAAGAGTGGTGCATTTTTTCAGATGGCAATAGTAGCTCAGAGAGGAAGTGGAGGAGACCAACCTTTTTACAGATTATCTGTCTCATACTATACTCTCGTGACATAATCATAATTTTAATAAATATGTAAAAAAGCCTATTTTTTATAAAAGTTACATACTGCAGCTGTAATAGGTCCATTTCCAGTACCTTCATAGTGCGAGTCTGAATGATGGCATCCAGGAACCTGTGGTTCTCGGCCACTTCCTCAGGAGTTACAATCTCTGGCTCACCAGTGGCACTTTCATAGTTATCCAAAAGGGAGATAAAGGCTGCAGAATCAAATAAAGATTTTTTCCCATTATTTTTTGGTCCACATGTGCTACAGGAAATTATGTAATGTTTAAAGCTGTCCAATCCCAGAAACATGAAGATTACACAGAACAAGTCAGCCAATCAGAAATCCTCTGAGCAATCATTTGAGTGCTGAATAGTTTCAGAAAATAAAATAAGCAGGAAAAATAAATTGGCTTTTTTCTAACTCTATTTCACTCTGGAAACACCTCTCTCTTCTTAGATAAAAATGATATCAGATATGAAAGAAGATAAGCATTTTTCTGTAGACCTATGCATGCTGTGTGATTATGCAATAACTGTGGTGCAGTTTCCCTTTAAGAGGAGAAAATTGTTGCAAACCTGCCGCCAGGAATGCATAACATCATTGCAGCAATTGAGATGTTTGTTAATTGGACTATTGCTTAAGCGGTGGAAATGTTTCCATTAAAGTTTTTTTTACAACCTCAGAGGTTCATGCATTTTACCAGGATTTTTTGTGAAAGACCAGCAGATTACAACATATTAGTGAAGATGAATTATGCATAGTTTTTGTGACTATCTGGCAAGTTTAGAGTATTTAACCCAGTGTCACTGGGTTTTACCCATAGATAAAACCCAGTGACACTTTAAATACACACCTAATTAAAAAGGGTCCTCCCGTGTGTAATTACAAGGCATATGTGAAAGAGCTGCCATATGTTTTGATAACAGAAAACCTGTAGCAGTAAAACTTGAGCACTGACCTAAAAATGTCTCCTTTTTGAAAATATTCTCATCCACAAATGTAAACAAAGGAAGTCCTGCCCTGTCATTGCTCTCATTGTCACCCATGCTGTCTCCAGCTTTTCCCTGCAGCAGAGAGAAATTATCAAATGATCATACTTCAAAAACTCATGAAGATCCTTAACTACTGCTTTTAACCAATGTTCATTATTAATGTACATTTTAAACTGAGAGTATTTCAGTTTAGAAAATACAATGTGAGAATGGTACAAGTGCATATATAACAGATTTATCTTAATCTGGATGTCCATGAGTGTGGTGCACCTGCAGAGAAATCCTGTAGTCTTTTCCAGGTTTCAGTCGGTTGACGTCATTATCCCAAATCTCCTGAACTATAGCCGACAGCTCTCTGTCACTCTCAATCATCATACGGCCACTCTTTGTGCTCCTTGTCCCACTGTTCAGTCTCAGTCTCCTTCTGATCGCAGTGGTACAGCGTTTAATGTCTCTGCCAAACTCCAGAGGTACGCAAAATCTAGATATTCTAAATTAGTAAAATAAAAAATGCATTAGTCTCAAACAGATAATGTAAAATCAAAACAAGATATTTACACACACTAAATACAAAGGCAAAAACTTTTTTATCTCACTGTCAGATATTAAATCTGACTTCCCTTTTTTGCTTTAGGTCAGTTAGAATTACCAAAATCATTTATACTTGCTAAATATCAGAACAATAGGAGATATATTTTTGTGAATTTTCAATTACTCTCTCTTTAAATGCTTACATACTCTAAAATCCCCTACATGATTTCATGTAAGTATTTTTCTGCAAACCTATGCATGCTCTGTGATGCATTGGTTTGCATCACAGAGGAAACCTTTCCCTTTCTTTGAGTGCCTCAAATCCTAATTTGAGGCAGAATTGTATTGACTTATTTGCTGCTGGAGGGATGGGTACACTTTACTAGATAATGCCATCATGAGGTAGGAACCATTATAAAGAAGTATTCCCCCCCCATTCACCAGTTATATATTAGGAAGTTAAAGTTTGAGCACCAATTTCCCGAGTGAACAATAATCCAAACCAGCTTTGCTGTAAAGTCGGGTAGGAAAAACAAAAGCAATGTTTTAGAGGGGCCAACAGAAAGCCTTAATTTTAACTCTGAAATTCTGAATTCAAAATTCAAACAATCTATTGTAAAAAGCTTGTGGAAGGATACACAAAAGGTTTGAGCCAATAAGTCATAGATTTGAAAAGGTAAGTCATTATTTTTGGTAATCCTAATTACATACAAAAAAAACAAGAAATTGTCTTAATTTAATGTTTTACATGCAGAAAGAAAAGGTTATGTCTCATTTTTCAATTTTTCCTATTTTAACTAGTTTGTCACAATTAATACTTCAGTCTTGATGGATGGAAATCTAATCAAACGTCAAAATCTACTAGGAACAAAATATATTCAAAAAGAATTTCATGCATTTTGCAAGTAAAGAATGCCCAAATCGTGGCTGAAAGTCGAGCTCTAAGAATTCAGCATAAGATGGCAGCACTGTAAGCATCAAAACTCACTGACCTGCTTCTTTCAGTCCTGATCTGCTTCTCTGAACCAACAAGGAACAACTGGTGACTGATGTGTGGAAGTTTCTGTGCAGGCCTGGTGCTCCCAGTACTGGTTCTTTGAGTTTCTGACTGCAGGAGTCTTTCATGGTAAAGGCCCAGCCAGTCAATCAGTCATTCATTGACTATGTGAAAGGACAGGAGGGGGGACGAGTCAGGGGATGGGGACAGGACAGGAGAGAGGGGCCGTTAAAAAAGCATTTTCTACAGTCAGCAACTCTGGCCAAAGAGATTACACAATGATGTCTCTTTTCAGGTTCAGCTAAAATGGAGGCTCTTTGTTCTTTTGACGTTTCATTGTTTCCCTCTCTGCCACAGCATCACCTCTGGATTACAGGGTAAATACGGGTCATGTTTCAGGTAACAAGGTGCTGCTGGGAACTTGGGGCTAATCTAATCATCCAAAGAGGGACAAAATGCCAACTATGTTACCAGAAAATGCAAACGCAAAGGTAAAAATTCCTTATTCTGCTTTGCTACTATCTCTGATAGTCATGTTCTGCTATCAATCAGTCAATATGTTTATTTCTATAGCACATTTCAGCATCAAGGTGGTTCAAGGTACTTTACATAATAAAAACAGAATGTTACAAAGTTATAAAGAAAACACAGTACAGTAAACAATTGAACAAACATTACATTTTGATGAGGGCCCTCACCAAAATCATACACATCAAACATGTTGGTCAATGTTTTATTAATTATGGTTTAAAAACGGGTGCTGTGGTGGCGCAGAGGCAAAGCATAGCCCACGTATTGAGGCCTTAGTCTCGTGGCAGTGGTTGCAGGTTCAATTCCAGGCCTGGCAACATTTGCCACATTTCTTCCTCCTCTCTGATTATTTCCTGTTGAAGTACTTTCAAATAAAGGCCACTTGAGCCAACAAAAAAACCTTTAAAAAAATAATAATGGTTCAAAAGCTATTCAAAACAGGTGGGTTTTTAGTTTTGATTTATGGAACTCAGTGTTTCATTTGTTTTTCAGTTTTCTGAAAGTTTGTTATATTGTCCAAGTTTGCTCCAATAATTCCATTAATTTCAGTCAAATATATTTTATTATAAAATTTGGTTAAACAGTGCAATACAAAGCAAATAATACACACACATTAATGAACTGTTTTGTTCTTGTGGAGAATGATATGCAAATATTTGTCATCATGCCATGTGGAATTAAGAAATCAGCTATTTTATTTAAAACTGAATCTGCAGCAAATGATTATTGGACAATTGGGGTCTAGAAAAAAACACGCTGGTTTTAAATTCAGCACATTGTTTCAGTTTAATAGCCAGCTGCTTGTAATACATTTTTTTTCCTTACTACTTTGCTTTAAATTAATGAAAAAGCTGTGCAAAACTACTTTAACTTGAAATCTTAATGCAATCTAACTTTTTTGGGCATCTATCAACCAATTCAGAACATTTTCTGGGAAAATTGCATATTTTAAGATGAATGCAATATCTTAAGAAGCTGAGGTAAATTAGAAACAAAAGAAATCTGATGAAAATGTACATCAGGCTGAATGTTAGAAGCTGAAGTGTTATGTAGTTAAAGTGGTGACACCTGACATGTTGGGCTTAGAAAGCAAATGGTAGAAGATTTCCAACTCTGTAATTTCTGTATATATGTGGTGGAGGTGAACTCAAAGATCGTTAGAATGCTTTCAGAGCATTCACACAATAAGAAGAGTAACGGTGTTATGCAGTAAAGAAAAAGGTCACACACTGTTAATTGGAATATTTATTATTTTTTAGTGCATTGAACTTCATTCTGTGTTCTTACAAGAGAAATGAACAGAGTGTTGATGTGAACTTGGAACAAAATTCCATCATATTCTTTTTAAGGCTAAGCATCCAGATTTGTTTCTTCTAATCTGAACCAGCTTCAAACCATCACACAAGATAATGAAACTGTTGTGTTGGGTTCCTTTATAACAGAAATGTAAAGTAAACATTTAGTATGTCTTTCTAAGTTTTTGCCTCTTTTTTCTGTATAATTATTTGGCATTATTAAATAAAAAAAAAAAAAGTAAATCTAATGTAGCCAACCACAAACTCTGCATAAAGCGCCTGTTTTTTCATGCCCACAAACTATAGTCGTAGTTCAAGCTGCAAACCGAAGAAACCAATGCACTGAACTTTACTACACACTCAAACTATTCATGATTTCATTGTGCTTTGACTTTGTCATTACAGAGAGAGAAATTTCTGTTTTGGACACATTCCTCATATGACAGAAATATTATTAATATCAATCTTGAATTTGAAAAGAAAGGTGCTGTGTTTTACTTCTGACATGTGGAGACAGGCTATAAGGATAGGCTCCTTCAAATTTTTAATTAAAACATTCAGTAGATTCTCCATATTTAGCTGGTTGCTATAAGGCCTATGACATAAGGAAATTATTTGCTACGAAACAAGACAGGACATAGTCTATTTGATTAATTATCTATATGACAGTAAATATTATTCCTTACTTTGCAAATCTTTCACTGACTTGAGATTTAATGTTTATAAAAGTTTCATAATCAGAACCCTTGTTAGACCATTAACCAAACACTAACCAATATAGCTTATTAGTGAAAGGTAAAGGCAAACAGAAAAGATGCTAAACTTTTCTAAAATCCCTGCAGTTGTTTGCCATTTGTTCAGGAGATCTATATTGTTTATTTCATTTATATTATGAGACCTGTATAATTTAAATACAATGACTGTTACTATAAACACTTTACATAGCTGATTGTCTTCCTGTCCTCTCTATGGCATGACAATGTTCAAAACACCAGATGACTGTGTTAAAAGTGTGTGGCTGTGGTGGCGTTTCAGTTCCAGCGTAGATGAATCCATGGCCATGTGATGAAGGATAAAGTGCATTTAGATGTACTGCTGAGAGGCGGCGCTGGCATTAGTCCTCCTCATCGCTCCAGAATTCATCATCATCCACATCGACACCATGGAAGAGTCTGCAGCGGCCAAGGACAAAACAGTCAGACAGCACAAACACACTGGCCATCGATCTCGACACACTCTAGACTTTCTCATATGCAAGTCTAGAGCTTGAACATTTTCTTATGGTACAGTGAGCTTCAAAAGGGTTATTTATGACAGGTTTTCTCCTCTGGTCAGACATGGTTGAACTTCATTTTCACAAGAACTGGACAAGGATAACATACAATAATGTTGCCATTGCAATTTTCTAAACATCTGCTTGAGAAACTCGTTTATTATTTAAAAAGTATCTAGATTAAAAAAAGCTGTAAATTGAGGAATAAAAATATAAAATATAATTAAATTAAATACAAAACCTAGTGCAAAAAGTAGTATATACTTGTATATCTAAGGCTTAAATTTAGTTTTTTGATTTCTTTTAAACATTTTAGAGCAATTTAAGTTTGTCTTGTTTTGAAACATCGCATAGGATTTAAGGAAATGTCTAAATAAAGGGCTGAAGCATAATTACACTAAAATTGAGTTATTCCTCAGGAAACAAGATGAATATGTGAAAATGTACTTTTTGCTCAATGTTATGGATTAGAAACCAATTATGATGATGTGGATTTTTTCTTTAAAATACTCTAGGAAACTTGGAAGAGAGCAAGCTATTATGTTACTGCAACAAAAGCAGCATTTATTAGAGCCTTTTTACCCATCCATACTGAAAGTGCCTATAAATGTGGATAAAGCTGATAAGAGTGTCTTACTGGTTAAAGCAGGGTGAGTGTGGGTTGTTAAAGTGGCTGTATGGGTTGACTTTGCTGAGGGCACCGAGGCACAGCCAGCAGAAGTACTGCTTACAAGATGTGCACGTCATCTTGTTACAGCCATCCACTTTCTGAAAGATACAAAGTGCCGCAACATTATGTGAACAGACATAATTTGAATGGAACCATTTTTAAAGGTTCTGATGTCTTAAAGCATTGTAACCACTAGGGGGAGGTAAAGGCTACCTGTATATTGGTTCCACAGCGGGGGCAGCATTTGCAGTTCTCCTTGAGCCAGTCTCTGCTGAAGGATTCCTCCACCGCTTTCTGGACCACCCTCTTCCCGAAGCGCTGCTCCATGAACTTCTGGCCCTCAGGCGTGGCTGACAGGTACTCATCTCTCAGGCTACGCAGATCATCTGAGGAACAAAGCAGAAGCTGAGAAAGTTAGAAAATACATTTTCTGATTTCCAGTGGGGGTTTATTTGCATCTGTGTACATGATGCAAATAAAATAAACATCTGGAACATCTTTTCAATGCAACTCATTTCAGTCTTTCCACAGATCCAACCCAACTACTTGTCTCCCACTTGCCTCTTATTTGTAATGTGCTACTTTTTCTTTTCTAACAAAGTTTCACTCCTGCAAACTATTTTCAACAGGAGTTAACTGTGTAGTTACCTGCCGTTATTTTACAATGAGAGACGCCGTGGTATCCCAGCTTGCACAGTGTGCAAAAAGCGTACTGACAAGCCGAGCAAATGCCCATGGTTGTGTCTGGCTCCACCATAACAGCCATCCCACAGGAGTGACGGGGACAGTAGACGACGTCAGCCATGAGGTCCAAGCTTGACTGAAGGAGCAAACGGTCATATCGGGCAAACAACTCCTCGTCCACAAGCTGTTTCACCTGAATGAAAAAGCCACGATGCAAGAGAACTGCTGATGTGAACTGAAAACGTAGAGAAAACTCACAGTTAATCTGCCGCGCTTACCTGGGACGGAGTGGCTAGTGAGGTACATTCGGGTTCAGGGCAGTTAAGGCACTGGACGTTGCCGTCCCGTATTTGAATCTGAAAGTACTCTGTCATGCACACTTTACAGTAAACATGTTGGCACCCCTTGAAGCAGAGACAGCTGGCACCCAGTTTGTCTGAAAAACAGATGCCGCAGCAGAACACCTTTCCATCGAATGCCCTCTGCCGCTGCGCCTCATCAAAGTCCAGGAGCTGAGGTAGGGGGTCCAAGTGGGGGTCCATCAGAACCACAGCACGCGGGTCCGACTGAGAGGATGGTGAAAAGTGCTGGTCAGAGTTCTCTTTCTTCATGTCTGCTTTCTTCTCCTCTGGTTTGTCAGACTGGCTCATGCACTGTGTCCCAGCTGGATAGAGAAAAAAATATGTTTTTCCAAATGCCATTAATTTTTGTAAGACTTTTGCATAAACGTACAGATGGCTGAGCAAGAATTTTCTAAATCAAAGAAGATAAAAACATGTAAAAACATCTGATATAAAGCCAAGTCACCAGTAAATCTAAGAGGACACTTCTAATAAAGCTGAAGGTGTAATTTGCATTTGAATTATTTCATTGAGTCATCTTTTACACATTATCCATAATTTTCAAACAGGTTAAGGATCCAGAGCACAAAACTAACTTTATCTATCCCAAACCAGTTTGATGTGAGTTTACTGTTGGAAAACTGACTGTGTCCAAGCTTCAACCATCTGACCCAAACTGGGAGCCTCAGGTGGTTGACACTCAATTTAAAAACAGCCACTCCAAAATGTATTTTATATTTTAAAAAATGAGCTGATTCTGTCACCTAAATGTCAAATGACAAAAATTCATGGGTATGGTCCAGGAGCCTGCACCTTTTACAATCCAAAGAGCCATTTTTGTCCTCAGACCAGCTAAACAAAAGTTGTTTAGAGCCACACATGTTTCATGACCTTTTCAGAAAAGACAACTTATTATTGTAAATAATTGATGTTATTTTTGAAAGAAAAATACCCAAACATTCTATTTATAACTTCACGCTTCAAAACATAGAAAAGCATAAAACTTTTCCAAAAGAGGATGATTGCCTTCAATGAGATGTTATGATTTGTGTGTTTTTAAAGTAAATATTGTTCAACAAGAAAAATAGATTAAAAAAATATTACTAGTACTTTTGGGTCATTCGGTTGTGGAACTTATTGATTCATGAAAAAACGGCAAAAACCTGAATTTCTTATTATATTTTACTCTTTCTTGCTCCAAGTTTGCAGCTTCACTCACCCGCTCAATTAGGACCTCATCTGATACTGCGGGATTAGTCAGGTAAGGTTTTAGTTGGAATTTTACTGCATCGCTTAACAGTCCTGTGTCTATGGAATGCAGAAATTTTCTTTGTATCAGTGCTGGGCTGAATTGTTCGTTTTCTGTAAAGGATCCCGTCATCGCTGATATACAGCTTCCGCCACTGCCTCAAGAGCACCCTGACATCTGCAGGCTCAGTTTTCACCGCTGTTAAAATTAGTTAGTTCTTTTATCATTTTTGCCCAAAGTTATATTGCAGATATGCGGACTCCCGGGAGAATCTAACGACTCAGAAAAACATAAATACCTTTTGCTTCAGGGTCTGTTTTCCTCCGTTCACCGCCGCCCTTAATGCTGCTCCTGTTGAGTTCAAGAGGAGACTGGATGCTCAGAAAGTTCAGAGTCTCCTCTTTCAGGAACTGGATCCACATGAAAAGGACCTCAAAACCCTGGTTTTCTTCCCACAACTCATCCAAGCGCTGGCACAGAGAACTCAGCTGAAATGATCAAATATCAAATATTACGCACCATAACCTGTATTTGTAGATTTGAATAAAACTACCAGTCATATTTCTGGAATATGGGAGGAAGCCAAAGTACCCAGAGAGAACTTGTTTTTGTCGTATAAAGAAATATAAGAGTTGACATGAGTCTTACCTGAGCTTTGGTCATCCATTTGGAGCTGAGTGAAAAAACCGGTGGAGATGTAGACGGATAGTCTGCAGGAAGCTCGAAATTGAGCACCAAGGGAGGTAAAAAGCAGACATTATATTCAGCTGTCTTCTCTCCTGCAACAGAGAAGGGGGGTAATTAGCATTTCCTGTTGTGATATGAATAAACTGCACACCCACACCTTTACTGACGGATGTACCTTTCACCAGCAGCTTGAAATCGGGAGGGAGCTCCAGACACAGCTGTATCTCCCCGCCCTGAGCAGACTCTGCGCGGCGGAACTCCTCTTCATCATAGATACTTGCTAAAGCAAGCAGTTCATTCTCCTGGGCTTCCTTATCCTCAGACATTTACATACCTACAACAACAGCAGTACATGATCAATAGCATTACGAGATGTAGTGGCCGTAGCAGCGCCTGTCAACAAAAACACTGTCAAAGTGAACTTGCACCTAATCATCTCAGGAATCTGACAATAAACTGTTAATTTACCAACTGGCTCAAACGGTTAAGCATTGTGTCTCTAAACTGCAAACCAAAAAGAAAGTGAACAATATGAAAAAAATGAATAAATTACTACAGGCAACCCGACTTTTTATGTAACTTAGCTTTAGCAAAGCTACGTTGTTATACAAAAGTTGGAGGATGCGTTTATAACCCCTTAATATGTGTGCTAATAATGCAACACCGGCAAACATAAAGTGTTTTAGAAACTCTGATGACATTATTCAAGCTGCCGATTAGTTTCCGACTTAGCTAACAAACTTGAGACAGTCACTGCATGAGGCTAGCAAGCTCTGCTAGTTAACTGCGGCTTTGTTACTGCAGCTAAGTAGCAAAGCTAGGCCCTGTGTCATAACCACTGTTATCCAGATCAAAAATATTACAAATTATTTAACTGAAAAGTACACTGCAATTAAAATGAAGACGTTAACTACCTTATATGTCCCAAGTGCAAGTGACTTCTGCCCCCTTTGACTAGTTCTCGTCATGACGAGTCACTGTAGGTTCTTACAGCGCCACCTACAGGAGTATGGAGACCTCAGTTAGCTCAGGCTGGATCTGTTCCTTATCAGTCCGCCGGCAAGCAATCCGGCTGACAGGCCAGGATGATGAGCGGCGAAGAATGATTTCACCGTACTCCATTTTTTTCATAATGTAGGTACTTTTAGGGGAGGATCAACATAATATAATAAATTTAACTTAGTGAAAAATATATCTACTTAAATTTACTTTGTGCATTTATAATTTTGATAAACTGTTATGGCCTACGATCAACCATAAAGCTTTTCCAAGTAGACAAATATTCAGACATACTTCCTTTTTTACTGGGTGCACGGATTTTTTTAGATATATTTTTATACATTCTATATAGTTTTTAATTTCTTTATATGTTAAATTGCTTTTCATTGTAAGTTTATTGCCATTTGCAATTTTGTTCTTCCTTGCTTGCTAGTTAAGTTAGACAGTTGACATATTTGTTACAACTGTCACTATGTTGTGACAACATGGCATGAAACAGAAAATCCGTGAAACGACCGAGCTCCTCTGCTAACGACAAAAATAAACAGTTCAGTCAGAAACAACCAATCACAGCCAGGAGGCAGGTCTTAGCACTGTCAGTTATGATCATGTAAGCGCTGCCCACAGCCTTCAGATTGTTCTCTACTGCCTCTCCCAGTCACCAGAGCATGTCGTGAATACTCAGGTTAGTTAATATGGCCACCAATCACAGTGGATAAACGGATTCCCAAGAATGGCATGTAAAAAAAAAAAAATTTTTTTGTTACATATCCCAGTTTTAGTATTTTGTTTATAATCTTTAATCCCAGCCATTGCAGTGTCTAGCACTATGTTGTTGTGCTTTTCTAGTACATTATCATGTTTACCTGGAGACTAGCTACGAGACAAGACAAATTGTTAGCGATATTTCATCCCATCTTCCTGTGCTGGATTGGAAAGGGGCTTCATTTACCAGAGTTTCCTTGAGCAGTAATGATTATATCTCAGCTCAGTTTTTGTTGTAAGGTTTATTTTGCATTTTTCAGTGATGTGGCAACAACAGCAGCACCCAAAAAGGAGATTTGTTGCACCAGCAATCTCACTGTCAAGTAGAAAAAAAAATAATAAAACAACAAGGCTACTAGAGAACAAACGGATCATTTGCTTTTGAATGAGAAACGCAGAACAGTGAAATACTGAATGACAGTAACTCTTGGTATCTAAATCCAACATACAGTACAAGAGAAGAAAATTTCTTTGAACTAAATACATCATAACCCAGGAGTTACAAGTGTTTGTGGTGAAAACCCCCCAAAACAAAATAAAACCCCACAAGATGACATTTACAACTTTAAACTATTGATGCCCCCTTCACCAATGCATTTGATACCTTATTTAAACAATATTTTACAATTTAAACTTTGCTGACATTCTTAGCTTAAAGGTCTTCAGGAAAAGCTAAACAATCATCAAAGCAGCACGAACTAAGCTAGCAACCCACACTGGCAACTTCCCCACTCTCAGGAAGTCAATTCAATATTATTATTATGCAATATTTCTGTATTCAAAGAGTATAAGAAAGCACATGCCGTGAAGGCAGTCTGATGAATAGCACTGATAAAGGACGATGTTGTCTGCGTCTCCAAAAGAGGCTACCATGTCATTAAGAATTAACTCAGAAGAAAAGGGCTGAACAAGGTGAGAAGCAGTACAAACGGATGGCAGCAGCAAAAGTTTAGTCAATGTCCATTTCAGGGACCTTGTTTTCTGCAGTTTGCTGCTGTGTGGCTGTTGGTTTTGTTTTATCTGGGTTTCCAGGCTGGCTTTCTGGTTCAGCCTGTCCATTGACTGGACCGTTCTCCGTTTTCTCCTCCTTAGGAGGCTCCACTTTGGGCTTGGGTTTAGTTACCACTGGATTGCAGGATGCATAAAGATCCTAAGAGATGAAAAGGTCAAAGTAAGCAAGTGGATCTTAAGTCTAATTTCCTATGAAAACACTTCAAAAAAAGATTTGTGTAGCTGTCTCCAAGTACCTTTGTCTTGGCCTTGATTTCTCCTACTTTGACCACTGGGTCCACTGTGAGGTTCTGGATGTTCTGCTGGTTCATTTTGGTATTCATCCAGGCCATGGCCTCATTGACCTGCTTATCCACCTGAGTCACCTCCAGCTCATCCAGGTGGTCATACTGCTCATCCTGTAAAATACAGAAACATTTAACATTTGTTTATGACATTTGTTAATAGCAATTCTATTTGTAACATACAGATATTACTACCTTTGCCTTGTAAGATTCCACTATCTTCATGTACATCTGTATCTGTCTCCCAAGCTCCTCAAATGCTTTTGGTCTCTCTTCAGCTTCCAGGTATCTGTCGTGAATGGGCTGACCGATTTTCTGCAGAAAAAAAGGCAGATCAAAAAATATTCCCCCTCTCCAATTCAATTTTGTACTTTTCTGTTTTGATTCTTTCAACTTCTTCAGGTATGATGGGTCGCTTCCTACAAGACATTTCATCCTGACCATAGATGAAGTCAAACAGGCAGGTGGAAAATTTTGTACACACTTTGCCACCCATTGCATTCATTTTATGTAATTTAATTTAGTTTATTTATATGATGCAAAATTGCTCCAAATGTCATCTCAACATATTTTATGAACAGGTCTGATTGATATGCCGTAATGTGGAATCTACTTCATTTTTCATAACTTTAATGCAAATAAGCATTAAACATTCAGAAGAACATCCACAAGTAATTCTGGTAGCAAAGAAAGTTTTATTGTTAGCATAAACTGCAGAATGTCAGACAAATAGTGTTTCATCTAAACCAGCTAGTAAGGAAAAGTGTTTGTTACAGTCACTAGTACCCATTATCCAGAGGACAGACTTCATTCTGTATGTAATTAACCCATTCAGTACCTTTTTAAACTTTTCAAAAGACTTACCTTCAGTTCCGCTAGTTTGTCAATGTAAACTTGTTTCTGTTGGTCCTCTCCATCTTCATACAACCAAGTTTCTGTGTCCTCCAGTTTTAATGAGAATGCATCACGATCCTAAAATTTCAAAACAAAACAAAACAAACCAGAAAAACATGAGCGCAAGACAGAATATTACATTTATACCCAGATGTCAAAAATAAATATACAGCAGAGAGGCTAATTGAGTCCAATGATGAATCTTGATTGTACTTACAGCTTCATTCACAAACTTCTCCAGTGACCCGTGGAGTTTGTCCCTCATTTCATACACGTATTCTTCAACGTTGTTTTTTGCATCATTTCTCTCTTTCTCAAGCTTGTCCTGCATGATCATCTTCCCCTACGCGAAGGTCAGATCATTTTACTTAAAAATGGTAAAGCACCACATCAGATAATATAGATCTCTACTGTAATTCATAGCCATCAAATGATCATGGGTTTTAAATCTTAATCAAATACAGTAACAAAAAACACATCTGAGACTCTTTTTTTTTTATGTGTGTGCATGCCAAACATTCCTGGTGATTTTTTTAGGACATTACCTCATTCTCCATAAATGTATTAAGTTCTTCAACAGGCAGCTGCCACTGCAGTTTGCCCTCTATGGGCAGATCCACAGTCTTTGTTTTTACTTTGGCTTTCTTGGCTTGAGGAGGCTGGTTGTTCTTCTTCTCCTTTACATCCTCCAGTGATGTCTAGAAAAATAAAAACAAATATATTTAGAAAATCTAATTCTTAATGTTTAAACAATCACATAAAAACTGAAGTGAGTAACCTCGTCATTATTAATGTTATGTGGAAACTTAAAAGCTTGTTTCAGCAAACTTTCCACATCTTTAAGTAAAAGGTCAAAGTATAACCTGTAGTTTAAATGACCCCTAAACCTTCATAACATCAAATTTCTGTAGCTTTAACCTGATTTTTGTCCTTTTCCAAGTGAATGCATCAATTTTATGTATAAATTAAAATCTTGTTATCAATTCACCATTATTTTAGAGCTTATAAAACTAACTAAACATAAAAAACATATCTTTGAAAGGAACAACTTGAGGAAACGGTTTCCAGAACAAATGGATCAACTGTCATTTTATGAAAAAATGTGATACTTGAATATTTTAACTGTAAAGAAACACTAAAAATATTAAAAGTAAAGTGGCAAAGGGAACACATTTCAATATTGTAAGACCTAAATATGCAGCTTTAATTTTTTAAGCATTTCCATAAACCCCATACTAACCAACAAGTACAAAATTGTAGCTAGAAAATTAGAAAAGAATAAATAAATAAAGCTCATACACCTCCTCCACTAGGTACCTAGTGCTGGGCAACATGGATGGAAAGTTTCAAACAAAGAGTTTTAGATTTTGTGTCATTTAGGATTAGGCTCTGGAAGTGTGATGAAATAAAAACAATAGGACATTTCATTAGATTCATGTAATATTGTGATTGTGTTCCCACTTGACTTGTATACCAGTGTCATTTTGAACACTGTAATATTCTATTTACAATAAGTTTCTAAGGGTGTGTGTGACTTAATTCATACAGCTATAAACTTCCACCTAGCAATATTTTCATGTGGAGTCGAGGTTTATCTGAGTCCGTCACTGACAGACAGAACTGAAGCAGCTAATATAGTTTCTCTTTTACTTTACATGCCATCATAAAGGATAAAACACTTAGACTGCAACCCAGATTCAGTTAAGCAACAAAACAATGTGCATAAGCTGTAATTACATTTAGCAAATGTTGATCATGAACACTGGTGCTGCAGCTGACATAAAACTACAGACTTTACACCAGCAACAGGGATAGAGAGGTGAGTTTAGTTAGAGGCTCTGATGCAGATTTTTTAGAAATGCCTTGAATGGGTCCTGACATTTAGGATATGCTCATTTATTTTTGTTTATTATGAGTTTCTACATTTTTTAAAAACTAGAACTGATGTGTTTCATATACTCTAGCAACACAGGACCTTTGGTTTAGTACTGTACAAGCTTGTTATTAGTTTATTATTGATATCTTGGCAAAGAGATACTTTTTTTTCTTTATATAAAATGATTTGATCTAATGCACACTTGAATTTGTCCATCTTTTCTTGTCTTTTGTAATTTGCATTCATTGCAAAGACATCAGGAGCAACTACACTCACAGAGAACCAATCTGTAAGTGTGTTTCTGCTTCATATACAACAGAACAGCATGAATAGTGTCCTATCGCCCAGAACAAGGTTACCTCCATTTCTTCCGCCTCTGATTTCTTGTCTTCGTTGTCTCCAGCCTGGGGTTTCTGATCTTCATGGTCCACTTGCATTTTGCTCTATTGCATGGTAGCAAAAGAAAGCATATACAGAAAATGTATTAAAACAACACCTTGTAGACGTTTTTTCAGAACATCAACAAATTAATTTGTTTCAGCTTTACTAATGTAGACCAGTTCATGCAGGTTTTTGCTTATTTTCAAGTTTGAGATTTCCCCACAAAGGTTGCTTTTCCACAGATAAAAAACAGAAATATTCTAAATCACCTTTCTTTTTAATTCACAACAGTTTTTAGAGGGAGTAAGAACTGAAGTGGAAATGAAAGAATAAAAACACATTTTAGTAAAAACAGAAAATATCTCAAAATTATTTTTATTTATAACCTTAGTTTTGTCCATCTCTTGTCAAAAAAAGCAAAAAGCTTCTCTTTCTCCCCTACTTACCTTTGCCTGAATGCTACGATTTGTTTCTTGCATCCAAAGCAGATACATACCTCCTCTTCCTTCGCTGCTTGGTCCGTCTCCATCGGCTCCTCTCCTTCTGCGTCTTTTATAACTTCTACCAGAGCCGCGCTCGAGACACTGAACACACCGTGAACGTTGACGCGCACTTTCACTTTCACCTTGGAGCTTTCGCCTGATGCCCGAGGAACCACATTCTGGATCAGAAACTGACCTGAAAGACAGATGGATGATGTCACAATGCCCAAGAATGGTAAAAAACAAAACAAAAAAACTTAAAATAAAAATCGCATCAAAGTTGGTCTAATGGGCATCCTGTAGTACCCATTGATGCTTTAGGGTAGTTTAGCTCCTTCAGATTATTGTAATAGGCTTCCAGCATGAAGGGCTCTTTCCGGTAAAAAGTTAGAACTTTGGAAAAGGGAGCTGCATGGTTCTTTGGGAAAACCTCACAGTCACTAGAAAAAAGGTAGAGAGATACAAGTGAGATGCAAGTATTTGCTTAGCAATTACAGTTTGGGTGAAGTGTATTCATCTTCATCCAAACTTAAGCTTAACTATTATCAGAAGTTTAGCTCAGAACACTGTATTATCTTATGACCATGAATGTTTTCTTACCTCAGTCCGTCCTCTGCAGCTGAATTCCATTTTAGGGAAATGGAGTACGGGACAACATCCGTGATGGAGAACTCTCTGACTTTGAAAGCAGGCGACAAAATGGCACACTGAAAAAAAACAATTAGAAAACAGTAGTTACTAATTAATGTCAATAACCCTGAATTCAGTTCTTTATTTGTTTGTATCCCCTTTCTGTGCTTATCACCTTCACTTAACTTCTGGTTTATGTATAATACTTTTATTTTGAAGTGACCACTTCCAGTTTGTATGTTAACAAACTGCAACTTAACAACAAAAGACAAGACAGTTGCTTATACAATGTATCTTGTTATTAAGTAATCCCCTCAATAGAGGCATAAGGTATGTTTATTTTGTAAATAAGTATGTTTTCAATATTGAGTAACTGAATCTGTGTATATGTTTTATTTTATACTAAGTCTGGAGTTGTCTTTAGATCACAGGCAGTATTTTAAGCTGTAAACGTTATTTTTAAGATGTGAATGTTAACAGTTGTAAGAGTGTGGTCTTTTAGGCGACACTGTTTTTTTCTGTGGATATATTTCCAGCTCTTACAGTAAAACTCAGAGTGTGTTCCTACTAAACCTGAATGTTCATCAGTAAAGCCTCAACCTTCAATCAGGAGGGTAAGCTACAACTAAAATAGGCTTCAGTGCATAAGAAAATAATTGTAAATAGCAAACTGAAATGATAAGACTTTATTCACACCAAATCCTTTTATGTCTGGCTATTAAAGAATAATAAAGCATCAAATTCCCCAGAACCAACTGCCAGTTAACCTGCTGTGTGTGAAACTTAACTGTGGAGAACGTAAATGTCTGAGCCGTACCTGGAGAGCACAGCCCCGGGCCACCGCCTCATCTGCATTGAGGGTGGTGCTCAGCTCTTTGCCGAAGAATTTGCAGATCCGCTCCTTGATAGTTGGAATTCTGGTGGCTCCGCCCACAATCTCCACGGCGTAGATGTCTTCCTTTTTCAGCTCTGGAAGCAGAGCGAGAAGATCAATTAATCCCGTTTTGTTAGGGTTACAAAGTCACAACTTCACTATCAAATGCTGTCGGGTTTAAAACAGCCACAAGTGTTGAGCTTTGCTTTCTGTAAACTATTCATGATTCAGTCAGGTGAGGCAAAAGCAATAAGATATTAATAGATAAGGGGAAATTACTAGAAGAATTCTTTGCCTCAGATTACACGCTCATAATGACTTTATGTGTTTACACATGGTGGTGAGGATAGACCAGTAGTTATTAAAGTCATATGTACTCACTAGTCTGTTCCATGACGCTGCGCAGGGGACCCTCAACTTTGGCCAGCAGCCCAGCACACATTTCTTCAAACTGACCTCTGTGAACATGGTCATAAATTATTAATAGGTACAGCTTAGCACCACACACATACGCACTCAAGAAAAAGGAAAAAAGGCAAAGCACCGGCAGACTGATGCAAGTCTTTAAAAGTATAGGTTTTTTAAAATATATTTTGTAATGTTAGACCTGCAGACTTCATTGTATTTCATTTGTAGGGCATAAAAAATACCTGAACAATAACAATAAGCTCACTTTTGAAAGCATTTTTTTTTAGGTTTACCAGTCTAGTAGGGGCTGAATATAAATGCCGTAAAAATTTTGCTGATTTTCATTCACAGAAAATATTAAAAACCGTGAATCCTTTTCTGGGTTAATTTATCACAAAAAAATAAAAAATAAAAATCAAATAAAACATATTACAGTTTATAGACAAATCTTTGGTCAGGTTTTATTAATTACCGTATGTATAAACATAAATCTCACCTGTTCAGTTTACTGGAAACATCAATGTCGTTCATGAAGCATTCAATGTTGAGAGGCAGGTCAGAGGAGTTGGCACTCATCAGCTTCTTCAGCTTCTCACACTCCTGGTAAAGACGCACTAAAGCTCGAGGTTTGGACCTAACATCCAGTTTATATTTCTTTGCAAACTCTTCGCAGAAGTGGTTCACCAGGATGTCGTCAAAGTCCTTCCCACCAAGGTCAGAATCAAAAGCTGTAGCCAGAATCTTACAGAAAGAAAAAAAGGGAAATATTGAAAGTAATCAACAGTACAATAACTAGTAGGAGTTTATTTTCTTCTAATCTACTTAATTTGTCTGTGTCTTATCAAGGTATGAAGTTATACTGAGTTAGTGGTACAAAAGCTGAAGCAGCAGCACATGGTAGCACAACTACTAACGTTAGTATCTATACAAAACCACTCAAAAGTTAATAACTTACCTTGAGCTTTCCTTTGTTAAAGGCACAGACGGATACCTGGTAACCAGAGTGGCCCAGATCCACAAACACCACTATCCTGGGTTTCTCCTCCGGAGCTGGAAGATCCTGCTTATAGATTCCATAAGCCAGAGACACTGGAACAGAACGAACAAATGGAATAAATATACAGGAAAAAAAAACACACTGGAATTTTATGAGATTGTTAAAGACATTATTCTGAGCAGGAAAAGTAAAATAAGTTTGACACCCTGCCCCTCCTGAAAGAAAATTGTCTTACATCAAATTTCACAGATATTGACTCATGTTGAAGTTTAAGCAGCACAAATGGAGTATCAAACAGTTTCAGATGCCATGTGTACCTGCTGTGGTCTCATTCATTAATCGTAGACAGTTGAGGCCTGCAATCTGAGCTGCATCCATGACCGACCTCCTCTCCGCATCAGTGTAATAGCTTGGTACCTGAGATGAGGAACAGAAAATATTTAGTTTACACATATATTCATATTAAGAAATGTGAAAAATGATGCATGGACGTCTATAAATTAAAAACCAAAAAAATACTTTTATTCATCTTTTGATACTGGGGTCAAAAGATGATCCCAGTATCATCTGGGATCAGCTCAGCTAGAGACTGCTTTTCTCAAAAAGGTGTCCAGATATTGTCACTATTTTAGCAAGTTGGGATGCCAAAATAAAACGTCCCAATGTTGAAAGATTCAAGAGCTAAATTTAGAGACAGGCCAAAGCACAAGTAACATGTTCTCTAGGGCCTGATGTCACCTATAAATTTAGCTTTGGTACAAGTCACAGCCCCTCTGTGCTAGATCTATAATATTACATAACGGCTGCTATTTGTGCTCTCTCATGCTGAGCTCAACACACACTTCCCACTCTTTACCGACTGGGTGCAAGAGAGGAAATGCAGCTTTCAGACACAGACATCTGGTGAGGAGGCTAACGCTCTAATGTCACATGAACAGGTGACAACCCACATATACATCAGACACTTTTTATATATATGTACACATGCATAAATGAACCCAAACCATATGTCAATGCAAGAGACATAATGGCAACAGCCATAAATGATGAGTTCAGGTTTAATAAGCAATTTAAAGCGCTGAAGAAAAAATTACAAAAAAAAGATGTCACGTTAGAACTCATTAACAAATCATCAAAAAAAGACTGTAATACAGAGTCCTAAAATCTCCTGAAATTCAGAGATCTTGATACCGAGATGACGCAGTCGACCACTGGCTTCTTCAGTGCACTTTCAGCCGTCTCCTTCAGCTTGGTCAGCAGCATCCCGGTTATCTGCTCCACGCTGAATACTCTCTCTTCCTCCATGTACAGCACCTGAAACAAGATATTCTCAATGAATTACCCTTTTCTAAACAGAAAAGTCCACAAACTTACACATGAGGTGTAAAAATTTTTCATATTCTTTTTTTGTTCTTTTTCTTTTTATAAAAATGTGATTTTAAGGCAATAATAGGGCCATGCACTTTTTAGGGGTGACGTCCTGCTAGGCTAGCTGGCATTATCATTTATGAACTCACAGAACTTGCATAATTCAACAATTATTAAAACTGTTAAGTAAAACAGAATCAGAACAAATACTTTAACAATAAGATGTCAATTTATTTTACAGAAAAACCCCTCATACTTTGGATAAATTCATAATTGGAACAAACTATATGTAAAACATATTTAACGGACAACTGTTATGCCTGAATTTTTTATAAATCAAACATTGACCAATGACAAAAAAAAGGACACGTTACAAAAAAAGATCCCAGAGGAAAAACTTAAAAAATAAACAAATCAGAATTCTGGGTTGTTAAATATTGGCATACACCACAAACAAAATCCAACATCACTTGACCTCTAACCCTCACTATTAGAACAACAAAATAGGGGCTAACCTCACCTTTATACCGGTGGCTCCTGAAGGCATTTGTGCCAAGTCGTAGACCAGGTTGGACTTGGATGCCTGAACAATTGGGTCTGAGAACGCCCTGCCATGGAAACGCTTGAAGCCTTGCACTGTGTTCTTACAGTTGGTCACCACCTGGAGATGATGATTGAGCAGGGGGAAAAAAAAGTTTAAAAATGTTCACTCTTTAAAATACAGTTTTGTATTTTTAGGCGAAAGATTAAAAATCTAATGCATATAATTTGGAAGAATTGATACCTGGCTTTTTGCAGCTGCTCCGATTGATCGATTTCTTGGACCAAATGATACAAATGACCTGGGGGAAAATGAATAAAATGTGAATTTGATTATTATAATCAAGCAATTGGAGGTTACCTAAACGACATAGTATACAAATAGTTTTTGGGATAAACATGTTTATATTCACAATATGTTATCAAGAGAGAAAACTTTAGGTTTTAGGCACATATGCCATGTGTTTCACAAAGACACTTAATGGTTTATCAAGGTTTTAAACCATAAGTCTCAAAAGGGTAACTTAAATGTTAAATCATACCAGTCATATAGTCTAAGGTTTCTTTTTAATTGTACTGAGGGGAAAGTAAATCTGTGCTGCCTTAACCCCAGGTTCTCTGCTAACAGCCATTCTACTGGGTGAAAGGAGGCTGCTGCTGCCATGTTTACCAGGTGTGGCTTATTTGGAACTATTTCCAGGCCCAAAAGAATCACTTAGTTGTGGAGAGGAAAGTTGAAGGACTCCTCACTCTTAATCAGGTACTGCATTTTAAAGGCTATGTTCGGCAAGACTAATAAATCAACTAATATCATATTTGTGTTACTCAATAAAGACAAAATCAGCTAAATGTATATTTTGAACAAGATGCAATATAAATTCCCAAATAATAGAAAATAAGAGCATTATTATAACTGTAATAATGTGTCATTTAATTTTAATGTAACTATGTACTATTAATTAATCAAGATTACATATTGTTTCTCCTGTTTCAAATAAATGCATTGAATTGCATCAAATACATCTTAGTATTGTTTTTTGTTCACAATAAATATTTTTACTCTACGTGTAAGAATCTCAGTAAAAAAAAATACATGTTTTTTATATTCAAGAATAGAACGATTATCTTCAGCCTTTTGACTTCAAAGTCAAATTCACCAATATGACTTTTATGATTTAAGATCTTTATGTATTATTAATTATGAGTCACATGTAGCTTTATTGGCAGCAAATACACAAATTCAGGCTAAACAACCTCTTTAATATCTCAAAACATGCAAAAGAACTGTAATAATTATTACAAGTGACAAAAATAACCAGAGGCACTACAACACGAACCGTTTAAACGGTTTGTGTTTTTAGATTGTTTAAACGGTCTAAAAAGTAAACTCATGGGAAAAATACTTAAGAAAAGTTAACGAATGTGCAATAATTATAGCCTTCATTTTTAATCACTACATTTTCGGTGGACATAATAATTGCTAGAATATTCCACCAAAAGCTCCACTGATGTCATCGAACGAAATCTTTCACGCAAGACGCACGTTTTGCCACACGGGACACACCGGAGTTTAGGCCTTCAGTGCATGTAAGACAATTAGAACAACAGAAGGAAGCACCGCCTGCGCGGGGTCAACAGGCAACTAAAACACGTTTTCCAACAGTCAGTACCGTTAATAAAACTGAGGCGTTTAGCTGTCTAGCTTACAATTGTAGCTCCGGTGGTAAATGTTTTTAATATATATGCGTTGAATATAAAATCAAAACAGCCCTGTTTCCAGCTAAGACTCAAGCGCACAAACAAATATATCTTACAGTAACACACTGAAATTAAGTTTGATTGATCACACACGGACGTGTATGAAAGTTCGGCAAATGGGTTAAAAATCCGACTTCATTGTGAAGACAACACACAGAAAATGATAAGACATCCAACAAGGTTACTATTTCAGAATTTTAACGTATAAAATGTGCTGTTTAATACTTACGGCGTACATCTGTCGCTGTATTCGTTAGCAACTGTCTCGATTCCTCCAGCTCGGGCTACAGCTACATAGCAGCTCTGAAAACCCAAGTCAAATCCCACCACTGACATCTTCTACAATATGTTCGTCTCTTGGCTGTAAGGTTGGCTGCAGCGGAACTTAAAGTAAGGTTAATGTTTATTTAAACCTTAAAGAGTACAAAACTCCTAATAGAGTTGTTGTGTTGCTCTATGTTAAAAAGAGATCGTACTCTTCTTAATCCACGCCGCTGTTACCGGTGTCGCTGATCTGCACTGGCAACCCTGAGCAGCAAGGTGGTTTAACAGCCTTCTCGCGCTCTCGCCGGTAATTCTCGCGAGATGTGCGTTATCCAGACGTCTCTGGATTTTTCTATAACCATGTGAGGTGAGAGACGTTTCTCCAACTCTCTAGCTTTTTTGAGATAGATCCTGAGACTTTTGCGCAGTTTTTTATATAATTTCTAAATGTAGTATATGCCTTAAATTACAACAACAGAATTACGAGATGTGAAAAAATTGTATTTGTTATTTTACACTTAGTGTAAATTAAGTTTTTTATACAATCAAATATCTCCAGGCAATTTCCAAAACAAACAGGCATATTTCATAATTCAATTCTTGTTAGAATTTGAACTCAAAATTGTAATCAGAAATCAATTGATTTCATTCCATAACAATTCAAACATAAGCTCCACTCACATCAGTACAGTAAGGTTGTTTTCATTCTTGTTAGGATATTAAGTGTTAGTCTATGTGGGCCGATGATCTAAAAAGTTTAAATTATTGAAATTAGCTTTACAATGGATAGAAAAAATAAGACCTTAAAAACAGTCATTTGTTCAGAGTCCAGTTCAGCCCTAGCCAGTTTAAAATATAGTCCTTCAAATAATAAACTAGATATTTTTATTAGAAATACAATAATCATTATTTAGGTTACAAATTATGTGATATTTGTTTAAGTTCCAACACATATATTTAATTAAGGCAAACATAACAGCAGATAGGGAAGCAAAAAAGGCAACAACAGGACTAACATCTCATTATTCAAAATACAGCAACATTATACAGGAAAATGTCAACTTTGTGGAGGAAATTAGACAATGTAGCATAATATTAGAAGATATGAGATAAGAATGATATTAATATTGGAAAAAATGTTTTTTTAAAAATCTTTAATTTATTAAGTATATTACAGAGAAATTCCGACTCAAAAAGCACTTTCGGCCATATTCCATATCAGTAGGTGGCAGTAATACAACCTTCAACATTTTTTGGCAACTGCCAATAAAAAATACAAGAAGAAGAAGATTGAGACGTCATGATGATGTTGCGTCTCCAGCAGGCGCTGTTGCTGTTCTAGACTTTAACGGTAGAAACGAAGAAGAAGCTAAACCTGGCATCATGGCGACTCCCATGCACAGAATAATTGCGAGGAGACAAGCGTAAGTATATCCTGTATATTTGGAAGTAACAGTGAAATTGTTGTACAGTTTGTGAGCTTAGCTTTCTGTTTTTTTAACATCAACAAAATTTAGGTCGTTAGACGCCATCTTACACGCAGAAAGTCAATACTGACTGCAGCAGAGAAAACGGGGAGCGCAGATCCTTCGCTTCTTCTGTTTACAAGACCTTTTTTATTTTCCATTGGTCTATTATTTGTGCTGAGGTGTTTACTTAATCTAATAGGTCAGATGTGGAAGTTGTATCGGGAGTAGCATGTAGTAAGTGTAACAAAGAAATATTTTTATGGAATTTTATTTTATAGTTTTCCAAACCAGTACATTTTTGTGAAAAAAAAAAAAAAAGTATTTAAAACATGAAGGTCTACAGCCTTCATTCCTCTTTCCAATATCAGTCAGACAATCAGGTAAAAATCTTTAGCCCTGTTTTACAAAAGAACAATTAAATTAAAAGGGTGCAGTTTAGTCAGTGTGTGGTATAGAAGTTAAAAAGACCAGAATAAAAATATAAATGGTACAAATGATACAAAAAGGCCACTGATACAAATAAGATGATGCACATGGGGAAAGGATGCAAGATTTTATTATAAATTTAGCCATCATTGCTCTTGGATAAAAACAGTTTCTAAAACATAAATAAATGTTTCTATAAAAATAAAAAAGATACATCATAAAAATTACTAACTTAAATTAAAAGAATGTAAATGTTCTAGTCACTCACTGTCTTATTTAAATAATATTTGTCTTTTTTTCCTCTGTCTACAGGGAGGCAAACAAACAACATGTGCGATGCCAGAAGTGCTTGGAGATGGGACACTGGACATATGAGTGCACTGGGAAACGAAAATATTTGCACAGACCATCAAGAACAGTTGAGATGAAGAAGAAGCTGAAGGAAAATGAAAACAAACCTCTCAGCATCACCGGGTAAGGGCTCTTCATCCCTTTATGCCACGAGATATTCTTCCTTTGTGCATCCATTTGTGCACTAAAAGCCTGACTGCAGAAGTGATCATTCCCTGTGATGATTCAATAAAAGTATATACTATCGAGCAAATGTCAGTGTTTATTTTAGACCAGTGTAAGCTTTTAATATTTGGATTTGATTTCCATTTATTGATCTGTTTCAGTTTCAATTCAAATGTTTTATAAAATAATACAGGCTCAAACCAAAATAATTTTAATGCATTCATTGTCATTGTCATTTTTCCTGTTAGCAGACCAGGAGGGGAAAGCTCCATTGAAAAGAAAATCAAAAAGAAGTAAGTCTATTTTTTTCTTTATTTTAACTTAATTAAATTTAAGCCTATTAGGTGTTTGAAAAAGCATATGTACTCATGGATTTCATTTTTATTTATTTCCTTAAATAATTTATCTGACAGACAAACATAAGGTAGATGCAGACACTTCAATTTACATGCAAAAGAAATACTTCAGGTCCAAATGGTCAGGTCTAAACAAGAGGGAGGAGTAAATTTGTAATTGTTTTTTTTTTTCATGGTGAAATATTTTAGTGGCACTTGTGTCATTTATATACAGTAGTCATACAAGAAATGAGCAGAGAAAGAAGGGGGAAGACATGCATCAAAGGTTTAAAGGTCAGGGATTGAACCCCAGGACTGCTGTGTAGAGCACTAAAGCCTTTGTATATGGAGAAACCCACTGCACCTCTACATCAGTGATGTCCCGTTTGTAATTATTGCATCACCTTTCTATGATAAAATATGTGAATGCTTATGTTCATCAGCTGACAGGATAATTTGAGCAAATAAAACAAACAAATCTTAAACCAAATTTAAAATTTACACTTGCTTTATTCTATTGAAACATGTGCTCTTGCTTATAACCTTAAATTGAAATCAAATCAACTGTTTAAAAAATTATGACTCAACAGCGCACTCTGGTGTTTGCATTCTTTCTTTTTAATACATGTTGATGGATAAAGCAACACACATTTAAAAATGTTCAACATTTTTAATGCAGAGCAAATACCGCTTTCTTCACTTTATTGATTATGTCTTTGAAAGTTTTTCCTCAGTGATCTATTTTGTTTTTTCTTTGCTCTTGCTGTTCATTGTGTCTCCAAACACAAGAGTCATAACATATAGTTTGAGAAAGCTGTAAAATAATTTTCTTATATGGTTACTGGAAAGAAGCAACACATTTCTATGTAGAACAGCTGGTTCTGCTTTTATTTCTCTGACATACACTGTTGTCGGCAGTCTGTTCATCATCAAAACACACATCTGATCATCAAAGTAGCTGAAATAAATCATAGTTGCATATTAGATTATTTACTAAAGACAGAACATATATAACTGTTTTTGTTTTATATTTTTAAAGTGATTGGAGAGTACTGGTTGTCATCTGCAAATTTGTAAGAACAACTGTAACATTTAGAAAGGTTAAACTTTGTTACCTCTGTCCAGCCCTTTTTAATTTAATACGAGAGTGATAAGAGTCCATGGAACATTCTGGTGAATGTAACAGGTACAGTTACATTTCCTTCTCACTCTGCGCTCTGTTTCTTGCTCTCAGGGCAAAAGACTTGAGCGACGACAGCAGCAACGACTCAGACGACTCGTCCAGTGACTCATCAGACAGCAGCAACTCTTCCAGCTCCTCTTCCGACAGCGACAGCTCTTCCTCTTCCTCCTCCTCGTCATCCCCTTCATCAGAGAGTTCAGACTCGGAAAGCAGCAGCGATTCAGATGAGGGACCTCCAAAAAAGAAGAAAAAGAAGAAATAAACATGGTGGGAGTTAAGGAGAGATTTCTTGACAATACTCAGTGTTTCAAATAAATGTTCTTTTTCTAAAAGCAAATCACAGCTGGATGAAAATTACAGCGGTGTGCTAAGGAGCGTAGGCTAGTCTTGAGCTTTGTTTCCTCTTGAGTTTTAAACACTTTTCTGCTGTTACTTCTGCAGCCGAGACATTTTCTAGTGTTTGTATTTCTAGCAAGAAAATAAACTTCTAAAATAAACTTATTCAAGTTCATTTTTAAAATTTTTGTTCTTAGTGTTTCCAGATGAGCAGGTTCTGTACAACCTGTCAACCTGTTTGAATAAACTTTAAGATTATAAAGTACGCTGAACAAAATAAATATTCCTACTGTAAAAATATTTTTCTTTCTAATAATTAAACTTGGCTTATTGTTTGTGCTTACAAATGGTCTCTTGCAAAAGTACTCCTACCCCTTTAACCTTCTCAATTTTTTTCACATTATAACCACAAATGTCAACAAATTGTATAAGGTTTCTCCAACAAAATGCAATCTGTAACTGTGAACTGGAGGGAAAATAACATGATTTATTATAAATAAGAATCTGAAAATAGAAAATGGCTTATACTTGTATGGCGCTTTAGCAAGTCCAAATACTCCAGAGATCTAAAGTAAGATTTTTTCTTAAGAAAAAACAATAGCATTGACAATTATCATTCTTGCTTTGTACTATTCTATCTTAGAAAATTTCTACAAAATCAATGGAAGCTTGTGATTGTGACCAGGCAAAATGTGAAAAGGTTCAAAGAATATAGCATGGACCTGTAATTGACAGCTCTTTTTTATGTTAAAACATTTTTTTCCAACATTTACATACCCAAAACTCTTTGGGTATGTAAATGAAGCATATAAATATATTCCCTTTTTGTCTTGATTTGGTCTGGTCACAAGCTATGTCTCATGTTGCAGGGAACTCTTTAAAGTGTGTTGGTGTGGAGGAGGTCAGCCTTTGAGGCTATAGAATCCTTTTGGGGCCAAGAGGTCAACAGCAGTGAATGACTTCCAGTGAACTGGTCCTCTATTCAGAGCTGAGACACCTATTAGCAAAGTACAAAACCTCTTGGTTGTTCACCACCCTGGGGTAATGTTCACTGATTAAAAGATAAAACTCCCATGTGACTGGTTATTTTTATATTAACTCAAATCTGATATGAATAAACAAAAACTACTGATTTGACTGTAGTTTTTTTTTTCTTGTCATCAAAATGTACTTCTTATGTAATCAGAGGAAGAGATATTAACAGGTTTGTGAAAAGTATTCATAGGTATTGCTTTGATGCTTTCAAATACTTCAGAATTACCCACAAAGCTAACAGGCTAACCAGGTTCTTGCAAAATCAACATCTATATTACATAACTATAAACAGAGCAGAATGATGCATATAGAGGCGCATTTGTATTTATTTATTTATCTTTTCATTTATTTTACAAAAGTGCGTAACAATCGGAATAGGTCATTCACCTTTATGGTTAAATGACAAGCTCTCAAATGACCAGCGGGGAATAATAAGACGTGCGTGATTCCCTTCTGTACGTCAAAACATGGGCAACCTTTACGTCACCAAAATGCTGCGTTCAAGTACAAGTGGAATTATCCCTAGTAGCTGGCCTCGATCTCAGTGTAAACAAAACAGGTTTATTTGATTCTCTCAATTAGATAAGGTAATTTTCACTCAATGTAGTCATTGAACACAGTATTAGGCATAAAATCAGGGAAAATGAAAATGCGCAGAAATAATTGTAAATTAAAGGAAACAAATTACAAGGAAACCTCTATTGCATAATCCTTAGACATTAAAGGCGTTATTTGGAAATACTTTTTAATATTAATTTAATAGCCTTTTCACATGTACGATATTATAGCTTATATACATTTTCTCATCTTTTGGCAATTTCTCGTATTTCTTGATTTCGTGGCTTTTAAATATTTTTTGTCGGCTGAAGATGGGATTTATTAATTTTTTATTTTTATTTTGCCCTTCAGGTGCCTGTTTTTCTAATTATTTTATTTAAATAACAACGGTGTTTAAACTGTTCAATATTTTTCAAAGAATGGTTGTGTTTGACATATTGTATTTCTGACGGATAGTGAATGCAACACTGGCTGCTGCCATCCACTCCTGTCTGTTGTACCTGCTTGGCTGCTTAACTTAGCTATCAGTCACTTTTATTTAGATATAAGAACATGAACGACAGAAAAAATGATCCCGTTTTGCTTCCCATTTGGCGTGCAGTTGCGGTTTGAGAAAACCATGGGAACCGTCCGTTCGGTTTCAGTAATTTAGCTGTTTAGCTGAGTCCATTTTGCGTCTAACTGGAAGTGGAAAAAGACAAAGAGAAAAGAGCTTTCCAACAGCTAGAATGGTTTGGGCCTAAAAAGAAGACAAGAGGTAAGCATTGTCAATGTCTTTAAAGGTGTCGTTTCTCAAGTAACCCTGCTATGTAATTTTGTTACGTTTGAAGCGATTGTTAACTTCAATTTCCGTAAAAAATAAAATGTTTTAAACAGGCTAGCCGCTAGCTTAGCAGCTAAACGCCGCTAGCTAGCAAACGTTCTGCTTAAAGACGCAGGTAGTCCTGCAGGTTAGCCTCTTTTTAAACCTAAATTAGATTGGAAATTGGGTCTTCTATTGACTTCTGTTCGTGGGAAACTTTCTTTATCTTACAGCTAAATTGTAGAGAGTACTTTTGTATGTGTTTTGGAGATTTTGTTATGGCAAACTGAGTCAAACATTAAGGTGGAAGCTATGTTGTTTTTGTTTCTGTGATGTCAGTCTAAAAGCCTCACATTAATGTTTTCTGTATTAAAAATGCCTTTTATTACTTGAGAAAATAAATATACACTTTGAGGTAAAGTCACATTGTTAACAGTTAAGCTCAGAATCCGCTGCTGATGTATGTATAATGTACAAGATTATATAAGAGCTGCACTCTGGATACTCCCAAAGTCGGTAAGAGGAATTTGCAAGTTGTTTATTTTACACAGATTTGTTTTGTTTCACCAGTTGTTCTTTGTGCAGCCAATTAAAATTCATACTGATGCAAAAGTATATTTTGTTTTTGGAAGGAAAGTTGACTTCAGTTTCTAGGAAGCCTTTTTAAGCGACGCACTGGGGGAAGGGCCAGATCATGCACTACAAGTGTAAAGTTCCCTTTTGCCAGTTAAAAACATAAGTCAGTAACTTGATGCAGTCATCCGAGTTTCCTTAGACAAAGCAACCTTTGTCATTTGGCTACAGTTGCCTTAATCAATCACCCAAAGATTGAAATCAGCCCATTTTTTTGTATGTTCACCAAAAGCTGGATTTTTGTCAATTCCACTGCAAATCTGTATTGACTGAGAAAACGTCTCCAGAATTGAGATTATGTAATCAGCTGGGTTTCACTGTAATATAATATAATTCCAGTTGAATTAGACTTTGTGTGTCTATATAACTGGATTACATTGGCATAAGTTTGATTAGTGTAATTATATATTTTTAATAATTGGATACAAATTTGACTTGTAAAGTGCTTTAAGATGTAAAGTTTTGAAATGACATGTTAATAGAAAAGGTAATGATGTAGATGTTTAAAACAAGCATAATTGACTTCAATATATAACCATTTATAGGTGGATATTAAAAAGAACAGGTGTGCCACATGAGCAAAAGTTCCTTACCTGTTGATTTTGGTAGACACCTCCCTGGTTGGGTCATTTTAAGGTCAGGGACTGTTATGGCAGGTAGATTTGAACCCTCATAGAAGTAATTGAGACAGAGCTTAGACATAAGCCGTTTGGATGATAAACAGTCCCGTGTCGAAGTGTGGTGCTTTATTAAGTGGATTAAAAATTACCCTGTTCAGAAATTTGACTGGTAAAAATAAGAATAATCGACCAGAGATTAAAATTGGCCATTTTTTTATTTGATGCAATCTGTATGTCAAGTACTAAAAAAAAAAATCTGAACTTTAAAAAAAAAGTTATTTAAGGGGCACATGCTTGAAAGGGAAAAGATTATTTTTTTCCACTTTCTTCTATATTTAAAACTACTACCTCTATCAAAGAATATTGAACACATTATTTGCTATTTTACACATTAAAGTTCTCAAAATCAACAGGTAAAGATAATTTTATTTATATAGCACGTTTTCAGCAACAAAGTACTTTACAGGAAGCAAAAGGAAATAATAAACAAAAAAAAACAAAATAACAAACCAAAGGACAGAGCAAAAGAAGAAGAAGAATCTAATGTTGATCAAAAATATGTAAGCTAGGTGCTCCTGTTCAGGGTTATTAAGAATCCTCTGGTCTAATTCCATTTCTGGGTTGGGAGAACAGGAGTCTAAGGTGAGATCTTTGGTGGAGGGAAATTAAATCTGTATGATCAGTTTTTCCTCTAAATCCATTTTAAACCACCTGAAATGATTATATTCCCAGTTTATGATGGTAGAAAAGTTCCTTGTTGTCAGTGTTAAAATTTCCTATTATTGCATGTTTTTCAACACCACGATTTGGCAAAGAAAGCTATCTACCTGTTGGGTCAATTACATTTTATCACACTTGTTGAGCAGCAACATGTTCTTGCCAAATTTTGAAGGTTTGCTTTGTTTTATACTACTGGAAAACTAAATTGAAGCTTGTTGACTGATTAATCGAGTCATGTTAAAATATTTGTAAATGAGATCTTTGACAAATATGTCAACAATATTTAACATATCATTTAAAGTCAGATAAGCTTTTGATTAAAAATTGCCAATTGTTTAACAAAGGTTAGTTTTCCATGCAGTTCTATGAAGCCTGGGTGTAACGGTTTGTATTCGCGCTTGCACTGAAGACAAATGATGCTAAAGCAAAGTAAGATTAATGCCAGATGTTAACTTCGCCAGATAATTTGAATGATACTAACAAAAACAAGCAGCTAAAGCAAACAACACATTAGTAATGTTTAACTGTGCTCCCTGTGACACGGCTCACACTGAATTCGCATCCTGTTTAAATTTTGCCTTGGGGCTGTTTCCCCTGTTGCCACGGCAAAGGGCACATGCTCTGTGAAGATGTTTCAGTGATTTGTTCGTGCAGTCCAGACGGCGCGCAGAGTCTGTGTTTTCTTTGGCTTTGAAGCAGCTAGTGTACACTATAATGCAGTTTTCTTGACTGAATGTTTTGGAAATAAGAGATGCCCAGTTCAGGCCAGATTTCTAAAAGACAGGATAGATTACCTTTTTGTTAAAAGTTGGATTCAGTTTAGAGGTTAAAATTATATTGTTTTCATAATGCAGAGATAGCTGATACTTTTGAGCATCGGCTGTCAGAATTTAATTAAATGTTGGTAAGGTTATGTATTTCGGTCTATAATCAAATAATATTTCTTTAGCTTGACAGGGGTAAGTTGCTTGAGTTGCTCTTCCAGAGTATGCCAACTCAATTAGTCCAAATCTTATCAGCATCAGTAGCTGGATTTTTTTTCAGTCTCTCGGAGCTCTTGCTCACACAGCAGAAAAATCTGCAGCTCTCTGTGTCCTGACCTCGTGCATCTGTTCTTCTGCTTTTGTTCTGTAGGATGAGAGTTAAGCTCCCATGTGGCTACGCAGTGCTGTGAAGGTGAAACTCATTAAGGCCGTTGTGCTTTCTGTGATCTGGCGCAGACATGAACTGTGAAATACTTTGTTCTTGCCTCAAAAATATTACAATACCAGCCTTTGTGTTGCGTTGGGGGAGTCAGATGTCTCATAAACACTAATGGAATTCATTGAGCACAATGTCCTTTGTATGCAGGTTAAGTGCTTTGTGGGAAATAGAAAAAAAAAAGATGGATCAGTGTAACAAACTGTAAAAGTGTCAGAGTAGGATGTTCTACAGAGTCGTTTGCCTCAAATGATCAAATGCATGGATACAATTTATGTGTGCTATGTTGCTGTTTTGCAAAGTTATATATTTAAATTTTGGGGTTTAATTTTTATCATATCATTCTTTCTGCAGCTGCTGATTAGGCATAGACGAGTAACCTGTTGTTGCTGAGAAAAAGAAAATGTCTTTAACAAAGTTCTCCTATGATAATGAAGTCCATTTAACATGGTCAGAATGTCTTAATAAGCCAGTGGTTCCCAATGATTTTCTGGGCCCCCCTATGGGTTACAATAAAATCCCCCCCCAAAAAAGAAAAAAAATCAACTGGGCACACACATCGTTCAACCAGACATAAACCCATACACACATTTTGTTTTCAAACTCCACTGAAGTTTATTTCACACTTCATGTTGCAACAAAACACACTACAAACCATCTTTACTGTGAAACACTTTTGTGTAACTTTTTTGTTGTTTTTTTTCATTCATCCATACTGCTTCCCGCGCCGCCCCTGCAATGGCACTGTGCTCCCCCAAGGGGATGCGCCCCACACTTTGGGAACCACTGTAATTTGCAATTAAGTAAACGGCAGGAGTTATCTAAAGGCTACTTTGTGCTGTTCCTGAACAGGTGTTACCTTAAAAAAACAAAATAAAAACAAAACTGTGTAAGTAAGAAGTACGATTTCTCAAGCCAAAGAAAAAATTCATTTTAAAGACCTGGATTGCTAAAATGGGACAAACAAAATAAAAAATAAAGTTGCTATGCTGTCAAATGTGACATCGGTTTTTGCAAACCTCATTGTGTTAAGATTAAGATTCTTCTTTTTGCTGTTTTAAACAGTGTTTTCACTGTTTGTTACAAAATATTGTCAACAAATGCTGTGTTCACGTGTTAAAATATGGCAGTGCTGTTCCTGTTTTGATATTGTAGCTTCTCTATTAACATCGTATTTGTATTTTGACTAAATGTATGCATTGGCAGATTTCTAGTTATACAGATATTGAGGAACTTTTCAATACTCTTTCTCACCATTTTAATAAAGACAACGAAATATTGTGACTTAGAATTATACATCTATTGCCAGTCTTCAAGGCTTATATTGTTTCCATAAGTAGTTTATTAAAGTCTCCATATATTTGAAAACTGTAGTTGTAGCAGTAATGTTTGGTTTTTGTAGTTAGGGAAAACCAAACATTACTTTAGTATTAACTGTAGATAGTGACACTTGTTTTCATGTGTAATCCCGATAAACTGTTGATTTAACTGAGATTTTGCTTTCTAATCCAGCACTCTCAGACAGACAGAAGCTGAACTCAGATTAACCGTCTTCTTATTTGCTTTGATCATTTTCTCTCACACTCTGAATGAAGTGCAGACATGTAGCAACACGTGGAAAATACAGATTTCTTTTCATTTGCTTGTCAGATCTTCTCTGACTTCAGCTTAAAATGCCTTTCAGATACTGAAAATTACTAACTTCGAGTCCTCTGTTTTCCTTTCTCAACATGTCTTGTGGTCAGCATGACAATATAACAGTATAATTTCATTATAACTGCTGTTTTCACACCTATTCAATCCAAACGTGATGTTTTGAATTCCTATTTTCTTGGAGTAAGATGAATCTTGGAATTTCTTTTAAAAACTGACCAAACTTAATCAAAGGTTTGGACAAATGTTGAAAAGTTTCTGAGAAGTAGATTGGTTTGAATGACGCGTTCTTTCAGCAAGGTAACAGGATGATGTGTGTCATGTTCCAGTTGCAGTTTGGCAGAAAGTACCCAGAACAGTGTGTTATCTGTGTTGGAGCTCAGAGTTGGAACATTGGCTGATTAAGAATGGCTAAAAGCAAGCATAATCCAGGCTAATATCGAAGTTTCCTTTCCTCTATAATCAATTCATTATTTAGCTAAAAGATGGGGTACGAAGCTGCTGGAAATGGGATATTTATTTATTCAGTTTCAGTCCTAGTTTTCACTTTTTACATTTGGGATAATCCTCTTACCCAATCAAACTAAAAAGCTCCAAAGACTCTATAAAAGAATAATTTGTACGTAAACCTTTTTAAGACTTGGGTCTGCTGAAGGCATTTAACTGGTCAGGGAAGACATTGTAGGTGGAGAACATTTTACAAAGCTTTTTTTCTTTTAAGAAGAAAGAAAAAGACTCAAACAGTTCAGAGATTCTGAGTCTTAAAAATAATTGAATTTTATTTGATCATTGTACAAGTATAAAAAACTAAAACTTAGTGTGAGAAAAAGGTTGTCAACCTTTTGATTTTGCTCCATTAACTAATAGATACAAATTTTAATTTATAAAAAAATAGAGTGCTAGATCTTTGCATGCTTATCACATCTTTAGCTTTTTTTCCCAATTAGTTGATCAAATAGGTTCTAGACTTTCTAGCAGTAAAGAAGAGTCAGTCAAAACACATTTCTTTTTTCTTTTTTGCCTTTTTTTACTTGTAGGTTTTAAACCAGACCAAAGATTCTTGAGCTAGGTTCAGTTCAAATGCCAAACCAAGCATTGAAATTATTGCTAGGAATTTTGTAAACCCTGGCTATTATTGATCACAAACTATGAGTTAAAGGTAGCTGTAGTTTATCTAGAAATGAAAAGTCTTCAATTTGCAACTGAGATTTTCACATCATGAAAACCATTATTTCAGGACAGTTTCTCATTTTTTCGTACTTTGCTTTGATTATAACAGCAGCTCTCAGGATTCCTCCCTAAACAGCTGCTTACAGAGGAAAGGTTGGGCTGAATTGATGCTCTCTCTGGAATTCCTGCCGTCAGCAGGTTCACTTCAAAAGCACCAGGGAGGAGAGAGGGGCAGCTCTCGCCCCCGTCTGTACCTATTACTTCCCCATACTTTTCAACTGAGGTGCATTGGATGTTTCTTTGGTAGCTATATCAACATAGCTGTGAAAACATTTATTTTTCCTTTTTTGTAAACACCTGTAAAACTTTGAGTGATACAATTCAGCCTTGTAAACATTTATTATGCTTTTAATAAATATTCATGTGGGCTCTGTTTCACAGATACTTGTAACTTGTGCGATACATCATTCAATGTGTTACACCACAGTATTTCTGGAGTCAGCTTTTTTTCATTCTGTAAAACATACCAGAGATAGATTGGATCTGCTGAGGGTAAAAAGCCTTCTTTAAGTATGAGGCTAATAAGCATTGTTTTCTGAGGAAATTTTGCTTTCAAGAGTGGAATACTGTGAAACCTGAGCAATTGTTGCTTGTTGTAATAGGACCTTCTTTGCTGGGCTTCTGTTACTTTTAATGATTTGCATATTGCTGGGATCAATGAGGACAGATGATTTGAATTGGTACCTTCAACGATAAGTAGAAATTTGGATGTGCTTTACTTGAGGGGATTATTTGTTTTGAATAGATGTGTGCTGATAAATTGGTGCCGATGTCCTTAATTTTGGTTAATGGGCAATCAGCCCACACTTACATTTGAAACCAATCTTATCCACTGATCTTATTTATGTCTGCAAAGGTCTGAAAATCAACTGCTGTCCCCTTTTGCTCTGCTGTGACTGATTGTTGACCAATGGATCCCCCACCAGGTCATGTCTGCATGTGTGCAGTTAATGATCACCTCTCTGTTGCCAATCCATCATCTTTGTCTCTATATTTAGCAACTTTTGAGACAAAGCAAATTGGCATTGGCCAAAATTGGAATCAGCAGACCGAGCTCTTTATAGGTCTGTGATTGGCCAAAACACTACAATCAGTGCACCCCTAGTTTTGAAGAAGTCTTGTAGTGTGTTAGGTAGGATTGTTACAACTTTTGTGAATCCTGTGTTTATTTGCCTGTCATGATTCATTATTTCTCTTAGTCTTATTAAGCAATACTAATAAGCGATGGGGCTTTCCAGTGTGATGGCAGAAATTATGACATTCAGATATCACCAGAGTGGAAAACCTGAGGGCTCAACAGTTTCTTCCAAACCTGTAGTGCTGCAGTGATATTCCTTCATCTGGTCTTTGGTCCAAACTGTGGGATTTCTTTTAGGTTTCAAGAACCCATACAGGTTCACCATGCAGGTGATAGTTTGTAAATGAGACTACTCCAATTCTGACTCACCATGTTGAAACAGGTTATAACAAGCCATTGATATTTGCCATCTTTTGAGCTGTCAGCCACAAGCTCAGGGGTGGGCAACTGCAGGCCTCGAGGGCCGGTCTCCTGCAACTTTTAGATGTATCCCTACTTCAATACACCTGAGTCAAATGATGAGGTCATTAGCAGGACTCTGGAGAACTTGACTGCACTTAGGAGGTGATTCTGCTGTTAAGTCCTGGCTAACAGACTCCAAACATGGTTTTTCTCTCCATGTTGCAGGATTGGCTGAGGATTAGCTTTTGATTGGTTAATAACTCTTTACTATAACAAAAAATGTTTCTCATTGATCTGCAAATGAAGTACTGAAAAATCATTTTCCCCAGTTCCCTAAGGAAAAGCTCTGATCATTTAAAATTTTTACTACTGGTACTATGATGGGCCCATTTTGAGTTTCCACTACTTCATTTTCTACTGGATTTAAAAGTACTAACTTGATCAATTAACTTTTTGTGCTGTGGTCTTTAGAAAGAAAAATATTAATCATAATTGGAAGGTCATAACCCAAGGAAAAAAATGGTAATCATTATAGGCTGGGAAAAAGCTGATAAGTTCATCTACATTACACCCTTAAAACATGAATAACTTGTTACTCTTACTGTCTCACTTAAAGGCTTTAGAGAATCAAAAAATGCCCCTTACAGAGGATTTATCATATAACCAGCTTGTATGTAGATAACTCAAGATTAAGTAGGATTAATAAGTAGTTTTATATTTTCACAACATGTATTGGATGGAAATTCTTGCAACATGCGGTGATGCCACATGTGCCCGCTTGTTTCATCAGCATGCGTAGCTGATGAAAATGTGTCATGTTAGTGAGCAGCGGCAGGGTAGAAACCTGTGCACTGTCTCTTTAACAGACTCCATGGGTGCTTTGCCTTGTGCCTGGGGCATAGTGGGGAGGAGGGAGGGAGTTTGTAGACTGAAAGATGGATTCTGATTGGCTGTTCAGTGACATCACGCAGACTGAGGGCCTGTGGTGTAAAATAACATCTCCTTTTATGGGAGGAGGTGGACAGTGCCACTCTCTGAGAGAGGTGAGATTTATTTCTCTCTTATTGATCCCCTTTTGCTCTTTTTGAAATATAATTTATTGTCAAACTTGTATTGTTATGTTTTCATACTTTGATTTACCCTTCTTAATTTTTATTTTGTAATATGTATTTCACTCCTGCATATTTTCACCATTTTCTTTAATAACTTAATCACATTTAGTTAAAAACAGACTGATATTTAACATTTAATAACAGTTCATCCAGCATTCCTGATATTGCATATTCTTAATTATCTGAATCTGTCCCCCATACAGTTAGTCATTTCCACTGTTTGTTTTAATGTACTTTTTTTATTATTATTATTATTATTTAAAGCTATAACTTCCTACTAAATTTATATATTTACAATTAAAATGTCTGGACAAAGTGGCTCCAAAGTTAAATTCCTTGTTTGTGTGCACAAACTTTGCCAATAAAGCTGATTCTGATTATTCAGAACAGCCTTCCACATACATTTGCACCCCCAGGCTCTATTCAGCTCTCCAGGTCTCCATTCATGCTTTAACATCAGAACAACAGAACGGAAACAAAAGGAGCCTCAGCCTCTAGACTTTACCTTGCATGTGACTCCCCCACTGTTTGCAGACTTGGTATCTACCAAGAGCAGGCAGTCCCCTCCCCTCTCTGAGTCAGATTTGTCTCCACTCCAAGGAAATGCACTGTACCTTCGAGTCGAGTAAAGAAACTGGAGTTGCAGTCTTACAGCTGGACGCTAAAAGATAACATTTATTGGAAAAGGGGCTTCAGAGGAGGCGGTCTGTGCTCAGGTCAAGGTTGAGAGAACTTCTGAATCCCTAGGAGATCCTTTGAACCCTTCTTCTTCCAATGTTTCAGTGGTTGAGGCCATGGCCTCTCAGTCAGGGTAAGACACACAAGTTCTTGCTTAGTTGCTCTTTTTTCTTCTTCATCATCTTCTTCTTTTTTATCTTGTGTCCATCGAGAATAAAATCCTCCAATGTTTTATGCCCAACTTGGATTTCTTTTCTCTGTTTGCTTGAGCTTGCATAATGACTGTGTGACATAGGCCCTGTCCTGTATTCATGGTGATCAGATAACCATCGGCTCTCCCTTTTTCTTGAATATAACACAAGGCCTGGGTGTTATGTTGTGAGTTGCAGAGAGACAGATGAGCTGATTAATTTAGGTACAACGTGACTGGAGTTCTCAACTGTGGAGACTTTGACCTTTTAAGTTCGGCAGACTGTTGATTTCACTACAGTTACACATGGATAATAATAATATTTAAACTTAACTGAGAGTTAGACAGCAATGAGAGCATTTTAATAAACTTTGCAGCTTAACATTTAACTACAAACCCTAACTCTTTTTGTTAGATTAGTGTAGAAGGGCTTGGCCAAATATGCAAGTCAAAGTTGACCTGACTGTAACTTTAAGCAATTATGTGACACCAGAATTACCATCTGTTTTGTATTGATGTTTCCAAAAACAAGCTAGACCTTATAAGAATATTTTTGGGGGGAACTTTGTAGAATTGAGGTAAATGGTGTCTAACATGTGATTCAAGTCACAGATTGTACATTTTGGAGGGTTATGACAAAATAGTAAGCTTGTATAGATTAACCTAATTTACAGGAACAGTTTTCTGTTCTTATTTTTTGTATAGTGTGTAGATTGTTAAACGTACCACTTTGGTTACCTTTGTACACATTTGCTTTTGTATATTGTGGTCTGTTGGGTATAGTAGTTTTAATTTTAGTAGGTTGAAAGTTGTAAAAAATTGTGTAGCGCAAACAAACACATCAGAAATGACCTTTCACTTACAAGAATTGTTTTTCTCCAGGTCAGTTCAAAATGCTCCCTTTAACCTTTTGTGTTTAGCAACAACATCCTCCAATCCTCAAAGTGGTTATGAGATTTTTTTTTTTTTTTTAATATTGAGGTTTCACCATGTCAAAATTACAGGCTTTTTCTCTGTAGGGCTCCAGGTTAATTCATGCTTTTTTGAAGCTAACCCTAATCCTACTGCTGATCATTTAACCCCTTTAGTCTTGGGATACCTTTTGAAATATTGCTTGTTTCATAGCCAGCCTTATTAAGACCACTAACTGGTGCTGTTTTCACAGCATTTCATACCAACCATACGTTAGTTTTTACCTGGCAGGAAGACATTTTATATTTGCTTTGATAATCAATGTTTTTATTAATGTTTAGATCAATGATTTTATTATGTATTTTCTAGGCACATAGTGCCATTTTATAGCACAATCAAGTAACTGATACTTTGTTATAAAAATGGTATATATATAAAAAACAACCTGAAAGAAATTTGACTTTGGAATTGTGTCTGTCTCTTTAAGAAGTGCATACTCTTTCTGAGACTCCAGCACATAATGGCAACAATGCTCCTCCCTGATACCATTTACAACTGTTCTTAGGAGAAATGAGAGGCATTATTGTATTGTATGATATGCTCAGCAGACACGCAGTTCCACCAGGTGTTTGCTAATTGATGCTGCCACTAGTATGGTGGAGTTGAGTGGAGGAGGGGTAAGCTGGGCTGGAGACTGAAGATTCAAGGCAGACCTCTAGGTAAATCGGTGGCATTTTGTGAGCAAACATGTAGGCACCCTGAATGATTGCATCATAGATTTTTTTTAAACATGCATTAAAAAATCAAAGCAAACACTCCAGGTGTATTTTTGACAAGGGAATGACATTAGAACATGATATAAAGAGCTCTAAAAAGTTGATTTTATATAATATCCCCTTTTAAAAGTTAGCCGGTTAGCATAGTAGTGTATATTGATAAAAAAAAAATTCTATTGTCACGGATAAATACTTGTTTACGATAGAAAATAATCTGAAACGCTATCATTTAGGTACCATGGTATCGTTGCCTTTTTGTAGATTGAAACCGCTTTCTTCCCATCCCGTCCACCATCAGTTTATTTCCATGTTGAATGGGAATTAAAGTGCTTAAATTTCACATATCCGTTTTAATTATATATTTTCTGAAAACTTAATATCATCGAGAACAAAATCCTCCAATAACACCCTTTATTTGGATATTTGAGTTCTGATCCCCATTTGGGCCAGTTGACTTTTATTCGTTCGACACCAGATCAATCCAGAAAATGTCTGGACTACCTCCTCCATATAGATCATTTTCATTTAATCCATAAAACCATGATACACCAAAAAAAAATAATTTTTTTACCATTTGTTGAATTTGCCAGAGGGAACGGACTCCAGTTTTTATGAGTTGAGGCTTAGTCTGTACAAAATGTCCCGAGGCAAATGACTCCATCTTGTACCCCAAAAAGTCCATGAAGCAGCCAAAACTACAAAGTTTCAAAGTGGTGAAAGGGTGGAATGCTCTGCTTGCTTTGTCCTCAGCGCAAATGCTTGACTAAGTGTGAATCTATCCAAAATGTACGCTTTGCTGCTCATTGTTGCTCAGCCCAAGTTTCATTAAAAATTATTTTTCTCCACTGATGACTTCCCTCTTTTTCGACTATTTTTGTTTTCTGGTTTGGAAAGGGCTCAAAACTAAAACCGACTGCTGCTTCATGCGTTTCTCCACGTCTCTGCTTCAGCTTGCTAAAACCAGCAACAGTCAGTTGAGCCTTGCGTGTGACTATTTCCTGTAGAGGTCTACCACAGTGCGACAGTCTCTCACCCCTGCTCACAAACATCAACAGATCAGGTCAGTTCGTGGTCTGAATGGACGCAACCTTTGTTTACAAAAGATCCGGTTGCTGGGGGCCTTTGATTAACATTGTGGTAATGGCGGATCATTCACACATGCAAACCTACTCCCTGCTAACATCAACGAGCTCGTTTCCATTTTCAATCCCTATCACTTTGGTACACGAAAGACACCATAGCTTGGTATCAGTTTCTGTCTGAGCAGTCAAAAAGTATGGAGCATTATTTCTCCGATGCTTTTTCTTAAACCACAGGCAACATTTATAGCTTGAAAGACCCTCAAATGAAAGCCTGTTCCGGTGAGTTGTGAGGTAAAGGAGACCAAATAACTATCATTAAGCACAGTTTACTCAAATGTGGCTTTAGTAAATCATCCGCAAAGTGAGCTGTTGTAGACACTCAATGTCTGAAGGTGGTAATCAGTGGTCGGGCCAGTTGTAGTAAGTTTATCATCATGAAAACTACTTTACTTTTTTCATGCTGTCCTAATTTATCGCTGTACTGTAAGTCAAATGAAGTCCTGAGATGATGCATGTTGTACATGTTTACTGATTAAAACTAGGCTGAATTTAATAGTTATGATTTCAGTCACTTTACTTTCTATGAATATTTCTCATCTATGAAGGAATGTAATATGAATGTGTATTTGGGAGTGGCTGATGACCTGAAACACGTTTGTTTTAGAAATGTAGAACCTCTGAACAAGTGGTCTCCTTTAAACTCTGTTCTGATTCGGTTTTAGTTGCTGGTTCTGATGACACATTTCATCTACGACTCGTTTCCTACAGGAGCTCATGATTTCAGATGGACACTTCCCCCAGTCTTGTATTTTAATTCTGGATTATTCATCATGCTTTGTAATAGCACCTGTATGATGTGTGTTTAGTAATCTAGGAGGAGACTGGGCGGTTGCTGTACAGTCACACTTCATCAGCAGGCGTAAAGTTATTGTTTTCACTGATGGATTTAGAGGCTGTCTGTTTAAAGTGGCAGGTAACAAGCTGAACTGAAATGAGCTTGTTCCCATTTTTAAAATTCTGCGGCTGCTTTCTCATAAACATTGAGCACATAAGGGAAAATACGCATTGGTCCTATGTCAGATTGGAATTAAGGAATACTTATATTTTGTCTAAAAACATGTTTTCATCGAATTGATTATATCATCAGATGAGAGGTTTTCATATATGTAAATATAAATTGTTTGCGCTGTCTTGCTACTGTAAAAGGAAACTGTTGAATGACACTTTGGTGGTTTTATATTTTCATTGTTTTTTAATGTTGCTTGTGTCTTAAAGTACAAACTGCAGATACAGTTATTATTAGATTGCATGGTTCCTGAGGTTTGGAGTGTTCAAATTTTAAGAAAAAAAAAAAAATGAAATTGTGGAACAAGAATGTACTTAAATTTGATTTAATGGCATTCCCAGATCCAGGATCCAATTTCAGACGTGAATGAATGAACATGGTCTAAGTAGTGACCAGCGCTTGTTCTAGTACAGTATTCTGTTTTAAAATGTCACTGGTGAAGCCAAAATCAATTTGTTTTGAACAACACACCTTTCTGCCTCTTGATTCTTTGTAGATCTCTTTATTTATGTTTACTTTGCAAATAGTTTTGTCAAAATTCTCTCTGAGTACCACCAAAGGCAGCTGAAGTATGAGGTTTGGTATTTTCACCACGCCTTGAAAACCTGATTTTTTTGGTTTGTTTGTTTTTTCTTCTTAGTTGGATCAACATTGATGTTCAAATAGAAAACAAGGGGCAGAGAAGTATTTTTAAACTGGTTTTAGTGAAAACTGATCTTTGATTGCACTTTTTTTTTGTTTTTTGTCAGTTTTGTTCATCATGTCAATAGTTTTAATACTTTTTGTGCCAGAAGGATAGAAAAAAAAACAGTAAGACAAATATTGTGAAAATAATCTTTGCCTGTGTTTTTTGAGAAGATTAAACATTGTTCTTACAATATTACATCAATGCTGTTGGTTGTTGTGTGAAATGACATTGACCATCTGCTCAAGAGGATTATTTACAGTAGAAGTCGGAAACTGAATTGTGTGACGAGCCTAAGCTTATTAGAGGCTACTTTCTCCGCCGGTCATCTCTGTTTTTGTCTCAGTGTGTTCTTTTAATATTATATATGATGGCAGCTTGAAAAATCTGGTAATGTTTTATGAAATGTTGTGGGGGAAAAACAACCAGCTTTCTGCATACTTCTGTTTCCTGTGCGACCTAAAATTGTTCATTTAAGATCATGTGAGCTGGTGTAGCATGTTCTTATGTTGACTCGATGCTCTGTTTTGTGTTGACAGCAACATGAACCGTGAGGACCGGAATGTGCTCCGAATGAAAGAAAGAGAAAGGAGAAATCAAGAAATCCAACAGGGAGGAGGAGGAGAGGCCTTTCCTGCAAATTCCCCCCTCTTCCCTGAACCCTACAAAGTAGTAAGTTTTTTTTTTTTTTTTCCTCACAGCTGGTATGCATCTGATCAGTTAACAGGTATTTGCAACATAGGCAGGAAGTGAAAACTTCATTATCAAGAGCTTTCAGAGTGGTGCAGTTGTCATTGTTGCGTCATCTGCTCAATGCAACAGAAAACCCCCCACAATATACGTTGTTGTGTTCCAACATGTCTGAAAAGTCTCATAGTGATGCTTCACCTTGTTTTAATCCAGATAATCTCAGAGATTAAAGTGTGTTATCATAACGATTTGTTTCAAAGAATATTAGGCAATTAATGTAGCCAACTTTCAAATCAGAAAACAGTCTGCTGACAACTCAAGTCTGTCAGCTGTTAAACATTTAAAACAAAGCAGCTCACTATGTCGGTGTTGCACTTCCTCCCATGTCTTCCGCATTATACCTGCATGCGCAAATGTAGGCCAGCCAGATCCTGTCTGCCAGTTTAATTGTAAAGAGGATTTTAAGTTCTCTGAACCAGTTCTAATCTTTGCCACTAACCAGATTTGAGCAGATGTAAGTGGTTCCTCTCTCTTAGCTGGAGCTAGCCATCAAACAAGCAGGAAGGAATGTGTTCTGACAGGTTGTTCTGATGGGAAAGCCACCAGAGGTGAGTGAGTGTTAGGGTGTATGTGTGTGTGTGTGTGTTTTGGACCACAACAAAGTGAAAGATGAAAGCTGACATTAAAGGTGGAAGACTCCTTGACCTTTATCAATAAAATACAGTTTTTACTGTGCAGATTTTCAACAGTTTTCTTAGAAAGTTGCTTTTAAAATGAAGTTGACTTTAATGGTAAAGTTGTGCAGACTAAGAATGACAAAAGGAACTCTTAAAGTCTCAATTTTTTTGTACTTTGTGTTTCTTGCGACCCTTATATAAGCTTTAGTTTGACTTTCTGACTGTCATGCTTCGCTAAGTGGAAGTTTATAGCGTTATGCTTAAAAGGCCGTGTGCACACACAGCTGCAGCTGTGGCCTCCCGGATCTAGACCAGTGCAGCAGGAACCTTTTTATGGGGCAGAGTTTATATGCTTGCTCATTCGCGCAGAGTGAGGAGTATTTAACTTTCTATAAACGCTGTTGTGTGTAGCACATTTTATTCTAATTTAAAACAGACAACCTATAAGCAACACCACTCAAATCAGTCTCTTTACCAAATTGTACCTCAATTTGATGAGACCTGAAGAGGACAAAAGGCATGTTGAATTTTCTTTCTATTTACACTGCATCTACTCTAAAACATACAGGAAAGCACAAGTAGCCATTAGGTTAAAAAAAATATTTGAATTTACTTTACTTTTGCATGATGGTTGATATCTGGGACTAAACAATGAATTTTGTGGGGTCAATTTAAAACAGAGTTCATTTTTAAGTTTTTTTTTCTTGCACTTTGAAAAACCTCCGCTTTGTTTCAGTAAGTTTTGACTCTGCTATGACCCGTTAATGGTTATGGTTTGTTACAATACAATACAATCAGTTTTGCACAATGGACTGATTGTTTAATATGCTCAAACAATATTTATATTGCTGCACAGCTCTAGTACTCTGAAAACACAGTGAGAAGTGGTGCAATCAAACATCTTTACAAACTAAGACAATAATGAAGCTGTAATGTTTACAGTTTTAAACTATAATCCTTTGTGTGAACGTTTCTCAAATTTACCCAACATTTTACTGATCGGTCATAGTTTAATTTGACATTTTTCATTGCTATTCGTAACATTGACTGAAACCAATAAACTAGAAGCCAAAGAGGTGCTACTACTCTTCCTCCAGCTTTGCTAATGAGACCCAGGCCCCGTGCTGGCAGGAGGTGCAGGAGTGCACGTTATGACCAAGCCGTTAACATTTCCTGCTGCAGATAACGGCTTGTGTTTCCTCACCCTTGGTGTGAATCTGTCAAACAAAACAGAGGTGTGGGACTGCATGTGAAACTGGAGACTTTGCACAGTCTGCAAACAAATCAACTGGAACCCGTGGCCCTCAGAGTGATTGATTAACCTCCGTGCCGACGCCGACCCTTATCTCAGTTCAGAAGGGCTGTTCAGAGCTCAGAATAAACAAACGGGATTGGTGAGACTCTTGGGCTAGTTATGTTCTGGAAATGCTTTTATAATCCATCACTAGTGGTATAACTCTTGATTTCTTTTGTTCAATGAAGGTGTGAAATTTTGTTATTTTTTAGGGTAAATTTAGAGACTTATCCAGTATCATTTTGTAGCTGATTTCGTGGTTTAAAAGCTGTGCTCTGCTCATAACAATCTTACCAGATTCTGACTTCTCTTAAAGAAAAATAATTGCACATTTAAAACCAGCATTGAAAATATTTCTTTCTAGTGCCTCTGGTGTTGAAGCAGAGGTGACGTCACACGGTGGGAGTCAGAGAGGAGTTTCTGTAAACGGGGGTCTTATGGTGACTTTAAAATAATGACAAAAGTATTGAACAGATGTTTTAAAGCATCTTATTAATGATTTGTATCGTTAGCATTAGTCACTGTAAATATTTGAATTTATACCAAATTCTGAGAATTTTTTTAAAAGGCTGTTAGAATTTTCAAGTCTGGCATATTCAACAAAAATGAAAAAGCTCCATAGTTATATTTGAATGTGCTTCATGCAGTAGCCACCAGGGTGGTGTTGTAAACACACCATGCTTAGAAATGGTGCAAAACAGATTAGATTTTTACATTTCAGACCAGGCAGTTAATGGTCAGGGCTGATCAGGCTTAAAACCTTGTGATTATGTTTCAGTGTATGACCTGAGTAGCAAAAACTACACAAATAAATTTTTTATTTTCCCTTTCTCATTCATTGTTACCTCAGCTTCCTGTTTTTACTTATTTCTGATATCTGCATCACTCATTCTTTGCTCGTTATTAATCATCACTCCATTACCTGCTTCTTTTCTCAGGCCAGCAAGGCAGATTTACTGTCCAACCGTATCCAGAGCATGTTGGGCAATTACGACGAGATGAAAGAGCCGATTGGTGACACTCTTCCAAAGCTTCCTGGTAAACCTTCAAACAGCTCGTCTTCCTCCGAGGAGAAGTCCGGCCCGCCTTTGTTTGGCGGAGACCAGCGAGGTGTAGGTAGTGGAGGTGGTAGCCAGAGCAGTAAGTGGACTCCTGTAGGCGCACCACCAGGTGGATCTTCCTCTCAGTCACAGAAGCGTTCCGGACTCTCAGGCGGACACAGCAGCCAGAGGAACAGCGGCAGTAATAGCGGCAGCAGTAGCCAAAGAGGGGAAGTGCGGGAAAAGAAGTCTAGTAAGCACAGCGGAGGCTCGGAGCACTCGAAGTCTCACACTTCAAGTCCGGCGAAGGGTTCGTTGAGTTCTTCCAGCAGCCACTCGCGGAGCTCCTTGTCTGCTGAACAGCATCACCCCAAGTATCGCAACAAGTCGCCCAGAGACAGAGAGGCTAACTGGGATTCCCCCTCACGGGTTCACACGTCTTTCCCCAGCGGGCAGCACTCGAGTCAAGCCTTCCCCCCGTCGCTCGTCTCCAAGCCCAGCTCCATGCTGCAAAAGCCCACGGCTTACGTGCGGCCTATGGACGGCCAGGAAACGGCCGAACCCAAGAGCTCACAGGCCGAAAGCTACGGCGGCCAGTCACACAGCAGCACCATGGGAGAGGTGAAGACCATGGGCAAAGCTTCGCTTACAAAACTCAAGATCCCGTCACAGCCTGTTGAGGTGAGACTTCGTCTATAAAACTTATCAAGCTAGAAAAGGATTTCTTCAAGACTATTAAGAGAATAAACAGAACTTATTTCTGCTTTCTCAACATGATCCTAACTTGTTGTGATGCATAAAAACAAAATGTCTGAAGGATGACTCATGGTGCTCTATGTGGAAGCCTCCTCACCTGTTCTATTGAAATCATGCTTATGAAAACATCAGCTAATCATTAAATTAATGATTTTTTTCAACAGGGATCCGGTGATGCCAACTGTGTCGATGAAATCCTAAAGGTATGTAAAAACTGGTCATTTTCTTTTAAATAGTTCATCAATCATCAAAATACAGAGGGAGACAATATCGACTGAAATAATTCAGCGTTACCCTGGGCCTAATCTCAGTTTTTTTACTCCTTGTGTTTATACGCCTCTATGTGTGCGTGTGTGTGTTTTCTGAATTCTTTTTTTCTTTCAGGAAATGACTCAGTCATGGCCTCCTCCACTTACAGCCATCCACACTCCCTGTAAAACAGAACCCTCCAAGTTTCCATTCCCCACCAAGGTCAGCATTGTGCCAGCAGTTTAACTCATTTAAGTGATTCTCTGATTGTTCCATAAGGGCAGTGAGGCTTTTTTTTTTTTTTTTTTGCTTTTATGAGGAGGAAACAACCAAACCTTATTTTGTAAAACGATGATGATGATAATTACTATTTTAAATTGTGGATTTAAATATGCCAATCAGGCAAACTTCAAAGCGAAAGAAAAAGAAAAAATGTTTGTTTTGTTTTATCTTGTTTACCTTAGGATGCACACCCTTTTCCAAGTGGACATAGTAAGTATTGCAATTCAAATTTATATTTGCACTTTTTGTTATTTTGTTCATGTTGACAATTAATTGTGTACATACTGTGTATTTCTGTAAAGTTTCTTTTTAATTTTCCTTGTCTTAGAGCGTGGTAGTTCATCAAAGAGCTCCGGCAGCCATCAGCCTAAAGATAGCACGTAAGTGTGTGGCTTGTCAGAAGTGCATGTTTTGGGTTTTTTTTCTTCATTGATTCACATTAAAATTTAAATAACTACATTTGTTATCTTGGACTTAATAAAAACTAGACAAAGCTCAAGCCTTGGAAGCAGCAGTTGTAGCACTTAAAGCTTTCATCATGTTGAAATTTTGTTTGCTCAGCATGCTGAAGGAAGATCTGATAGTAAGTAGCAGCGAGGACAGCGATGGAGAACAAGAATCCAAAAATGCCTCAAGGAACACATCAGCAAGGTGAGGTTGGCAGCATGAAGAAGTCAGTGTTGTTTGAGTCCACCAGGTTGTGACTCAAATGATGTTTTACACTTTATTAAAAGCGGATTATTACAGTGTGCATATTTTGGGATACTACGTTTTCTAAAACTGGCCCTGCAGTGTTATTGTGTATTTTCTTTATTATAAAATGTCTACTTAGAGCCAGCATCATGTCTGGTTAGCAGTATGAATCCAGCCTTTAAACATATTTCACTTTTCGGCACTTCAAAGCTCGCCTTTGTTTTTTTTAATTAAGCTAGTCAGAAAATATCACAACCAAACCTTTCACTATTATTAAATTGTTTTTATTTGAATCAGAAAATATACGATGTAGAGCCATTTACTTAGTATTTTAATGTTGACATAAATCTCAGCAATAATCTTACACAGTGAATCAACAGCTGCTGTTTAGCATTATAATGCTAACTTACTTAGCATTGTAAAAAAAAATATACAATGCCAAATTTAACAAAGATCAAGATGGTACATGTTAAAAAATATTTTACATTTTGTTTTAAATCTTAAAAAAACATAAATGTTACCTAAAGCCATATGTGAATGTAAATTTTTTAGTCCTCATGGAGAGTGAGAGAATTACATTTACCTGTTGCTGTTTGTAAGATCTAAGCACTTCCTGTTTTTGTCCATCAACAGCAATAACAGTGAAGCTGCCGAGCCATCCAGGGATGACTCGAGCAGCCACAGCGGCTCCGAGAGCAGCTCGGGTTCCGACAGCGAGAGTGAGAGCAGCACGACGGACAGCGAGGCCAACGAGCGCCCACGGACCGCCTCTCCTGAAGTAATCACTCACTCAACATCGTACTCAACTGTGGGGCCGCAAAAAAACATTTAGACTAGTTAGGTGTGTCTCAATAAGTTACAAGAGCAACAAAATGAAATCCATATATAGATATACACAGTCAAATATTTGAAGTTTTGTTTTTCTTTTACTTGTATAATTATGGCTAAGAAAAACAAACAAAAAAAAATCTGTTCACCATTTCACACAACCATTATGGACCAAACATTTGGTCCATAAATTTTGCAAACTGGATTTTACTTAAAATAGGATGGAACAATAGTTCAATAACAATATATACCGTGGTAGATATATGATCAGTATCAATAGATAATATATCTCATAGAATATTCAATATGTTAAATATTCATTGAACTGTTATCCAGAAACACACAGCATTCTGGGAGATTTAGGCAGAGGAAAGACTTTGCTGTTCAACCTCTCACTGCCAGCTTAGTAAGGCTGGTGGCATCAACTAACTCATTCACTCTTTGGTTACCTAGCAACTCACTCACTCTTTGGTTACCTAGCAACAACCTGTTGAGTAACTTGCACAGTAGCAGTTTTAGGTTTTGCCTCAAAATTGTTTAAAAATAAAAAACAGCAGCATGGAGAGAAAATGGTGGATAAAACAGGGAAGGTCACGCCACTAGTTGACAATATTTTAGATGTTTAAAAAATAAACTGATTGAACAAGTCTATCAATGATATTTTAAGTTCCTGAGATGCATCAATACAATCCTGAATAGTGTTTGGTCTTTCTTGTGCCCAGAGTAATTTTGAACATTGTATTTGACTTTCTGAGTACCTCTCTTAATTCTGCGTTCTGCGGTTTCCGCTTCAGCCAGAACAGCCTGTGACCAACAAGTGGCAGCTGGACAACTGGTTCAAGAATGTTCCACCCAAATGTAAAAAAGAAGGCCGAGACTACAGCTCCAAAGACTCAGCCCCACCACCACCTAGCAGGGACAAGGGTACAGAGGGTGGCCGGGGGCGACAGAAGTCCCCCGCCCAGAGCGAAGGTGGAACAAATCCCAGAATACGAGTCGGTAAAAAGCAGCCTAAGAAGTCTGAGAAGCCCCCAGTAGTGGAGGAACCTAAGGGAGGTCTGAAAGTGGAGACTGAACCGGCTCCAGAGATTCCTCCTCTCCGGCCCATTGCTGCCACAAAAGGTTCACGCAAACCAAGCATCAAAAAAGAACCCAAGTCTTCTCCACGGCCGTCGGCAGCTTCTGTCACCACAACCACAGACAAGCGGAAGGCCAAAGCGCCCACCAAGTCTCGTGAAATTCTTTCTACAGACTCTTCTTCGTCTGATTCCGAGGGAAACGACAGCATTCCATCCTCGTCGCAGACTCCCAAGTATACGGAGAGCATCCGGACCCCCGTGTGCGTTTTCTCTCCCATGTTGTCTCCACTCAGCGACCCAGAGGAGCGCTACCCCACAAGACAACCTCAGCAGCAAGTTTTACTCGTCAAGATTGGTTAGTCAAAACTTCTTATACGCCTTACAGTAACATGGAAAAATTTCCTCTGTTTGGTGTGATGTATGTTTTTTTTAACTGAGGCATTCCTTTTGTTTTGGACGAAATGAACCCATTCCCTTCCCTTTCCTTCCTATTTCCCATAGATCTCAGCTTGCTGTCGAGGATCCCTGGGCGTCCCTACAAGGAGCCTGCAGAGATTAAAGTGGAGAGGGAAGATTCTCAAGATCGAGAAAGCAGTAAGCAGAGCAAGTCCAAGAGGAAACACAAGGTAGGGTTTTTTTATTACGAAGGTTTTTAATGTCTTAACCCTGGAAATAAATATAAGTAAAGACATTTTTAACATCTTAAAATGTTTAAAAAGAGAAGATGGAAGCGTTTTTGAAAAAATATAATTCCCCTTCTGTCTTTGATAATAATCATCAGTTGTCTTCCACTTTTTTTCATTTCATATTTTATCCGAGCTTAACCGTTTTTGTTTGTTGTTTCATCATAATTTATTTGTACATATATGGACCGCAAATATGTCTTCACATTTGTAATTAAATATACATACTAATATGTAAGACTATTTACATACACATACAGGTGCGTCTCAATAAGCTAGGATATCATCAGAAAGTTCATTTCAGTTGTTTTTTCAATGAAGCTCATTATTTACATTTACTACACACAGAGTGATGTCAAATATTTACATTTTTTTGCTTATAGCTACTAACTCAAATTTCATTTTGTCATTATCTTAGAATATTACATACAGGCAATAAAAAAGACTGTTCAGAGTCCAGTATCCAAGCATATGTATTTAGAAAGTTAAGTGCAAGAATAAAGTCTGTTAGAAAGGGAGGTAAAAACAAGAATCAAGGTGATCCAACCAAACTGAATAATTTAAAGGTCTACACTAAACAACTTGGGCTTTCTAATACTGACGTAGACATTCTTTACAGTAGACCAACACTTTATTGAAAAAGTGTATTGTTTTTATTTAATATTCCAAATTTCTGGGAAAAAAAAGAAAAAGTTTTTTGTTTCTATTGCTGTCAGCAAGAGCTCCACAATGTATTCTGACTATACGGTCAACAGCAATAGAGTACACAGCATTAAAATCACTCCAAGTTAGCTAATATATTCCAGTTGTTCAACAATTTTTTCTAATATCATTCAATGCGAGAGGAATCATTTCTGGATTTTATGGCCATTTGGATACTCCACAAATTGAATTTTTACCAAAACAAGTGTCTCCCAAGGCTTTGAATGTGGATCAGAGGGGGAAAAAGAAGCAGAAAAATGTCCACAGGGCTTTAAAAATGCCACAAAAATTAAAGAAATTCAAATAAAAAAAGAGAGATTTATCTTTCACTATTGCAAAAAAAGTGAATACGTAATACATAGTACAAGTTTATAGGTTGTTAAATAAAAAAAAAAGACACAACCCACTTATAAATCAAAGTTTTCCTGAGATTTCTTTATGTTTTTTGTTTTTTTTCAGACCGATGAGGAAGGCACGAAGCCAGAGAGTAAGCGATTCAAGCCAGATGATAAAACTCAGTCTCCTCATAAAACCAGCAGTAAAGAGTGAGTATTCTGTCTCTTTGTCCTTATAATGATTCACTCCACTCTGGCCCACTTGGTGCAGCAGCACTACCTCATTTTGTAAGGAAAAGCAAATGTATCCACAAGCTTTTTCACTTCTCTGACAATTCAGAAAATAAACCCATTAACATTAAGCGTAAACCAGAAATTCACATTATGTGCTTGTTGATTACATCTTGGTCATGAAGTACTGGTAATGTTAACATGTCATCTTCCCCTGTTTTCACTCTAAGAACTTTACAGCTGCAAAATACATCTGTTATTACAGCTTTATCAGAGCAATGCTTTGTATTCCACCAGGTCAAAGAGACCTTTGGAGAAGAAAGAGGAGCCGGTACCCTCTCCCTCGATATCAGGTCCTCAGCGGACACCCAAGTCGGACCATCCAAGTCGAAAGGGGACGGTAAACCAAACATCCACGTTGCTATCGAGCGGAAGCACGAGTAAAAAAGCGGGTAGCCATGGCAGCAGGGGTAGCTCCACTTCCAAACACAAAAAAGGAGACGACAAGGGACGCAGCACACGCGAAGGCAAAGTTGATGTGAGGAAGAAGTTTTCTGTTTTCATATGTCCAAATTTACAGAATCACAATGTTTTTTTGTACATTACTCTGTTTTTCTAATGTAACAAAACAATTGTCTTGTTTTTCTGCAGGAGAAAATATCTACTAACCAGCTGGCTGTGCCTCCTCTTTCCACGGATGGCTCTAGGTCTCAGAGATCAAAGATGGTGTTTGAGGACAGGTAGGAGGATCTGTTTCCTCTGTGGGACAGAGAGATTGCTGTGGGTCTTTTGCATTGCCTTTGTGTGAAGCTGCTGGAGGTCAGGGAGGTCGTTTATAGATCTGCCTGGATGACTGAAAAAGTCTGGATAAATCCGCTATGAAAGACCAGCTGACAGAACTCTGTTATTTTTAGCCTGTTTATTTAACAAGCTTTAAAAATTCGTTTTTTTTTTAAAGGAAATGATTAGGTTTTTAGTCAATTATTCACATTAGTAAATTTGTTTGACCTGCTTATAATTTTGTTTCAGGGTTCATTCAGCTGATCACTACTTGCAAGAGGCAAAGACACTCAAGCACAATGCAGATGCACTGGTAAGAACAATGTTTACTGCTAGCATCTGTGGTGTTTTTATGCAAGTTGCTGTGTATTTGAAAGGACTTTTGAAACCAGCTTGAAACAACGTACTATCACTCTCTAAGGAGTATTTGACCAGTTTCTTATGATGGCAGGAAAATTATTCTACTTGACTGTGTCAGTTTTGGAATGTAGTTTTTTCCCCCCACCTCTTAATTTGGGGAAAAAAACAAATCAAAAAAACATTTGTTTAGTTTCATGTTTTGCACTGTAACATTAAAAGGCTATGGTAAACTTTATAAAGTACATGAATTATCTAAAACTAATCTGCAATATTAATTATACTATAAATAGTTCACAATTTCATTTACACAAGAAGAGGAGAGAGAAATCAATATGGTAGATTAGTGTTTGGTCTAATGATCAAGCATAACATGAACCAATAAAAAAACCCCGTCTCTCCTGATACTGATTAACTAAAATGAGAGAAAAGGAAAACAAAACTTAATCTAAAGACTGCTTTTAAATGCAACTTAACCACAAAAGTAAGCTGATTATGAACCTAAAGGTTATCAAAACACAGTTTTGACTCAATAATAGTGGTTTTTAAATTCATAAAACGGTACAATAAAAAATGTAAACATTTCATTTGGGAACGCCAGTGTATTTCTAATATGTTCGGTTTCAGCAACTGAATTAATGGTTCATCGTACCTAAATCATAAAATGAAGTGAGGCCAGCTGCACTGGGTAGATGAGCAATGAATCTGTGTACTTCAAAGGCCCAAATTAATATTATTTACACAAAATTAGTCCTCTGCAAGATGTTGAATCTCAATCCTTATTGCAGTTTCTATGTTTGTTACATTTGATTTGCAAAGGACTGCTTGGATGCTGTATTTGGTTAGATATTACGTCTCATCATTCATTCACATTCTGCTCTCCAACAAAAAGTTTAATAGCTGAATAGATTGTAATGTTACCTGCTGTATGCAGGTCTACTTTAAAATATGATTTTGTTTTATTGTTCTTTTTCAAATTCATGAGTCATAATCTTGCTGCTACACAACCAACATCTTTTAGCTGAATACTCTCACATACAGATTTACAGGCTTAAAAATGTTTCAGTTTTGTAAAGTTATTATTTGTACCCTGTTGCTGGAATCAAAGGGCAACACAAAAACTTCCGGTGCAAAATCATCAAACGTATACTGTTAATATGAAAACTACAGTTTGTCAACTTAATAAAGTGTTAACATTTAGTCCTGCATTTAGAGACAATAAAAGTATTTGCCCCACAGTTTTAGTGTTTTGATCACACTCTTTTACAGACAAACCGTTTTGAAAAGGCAGTGTACTACCTGGATGCCGTGGTCTCGTTCATCGAATGCGGCAACGCTCTGGAGAAGAGCGCGCAAGAAGCCAAGTCGCCCTTCCCAATGTACGCTGAAACAGTGGAACTCATCAGGTTAGCAAAAACACAACAAACACAAAACCATTGAGGAGTTACTAAACACAGTTTGCATGTGTTTTGTATGAAACTTTTAGTGGCTCTAAGATTTCATGAAGATTGTCAAGTTCTGCTGCTCCTGCAAAGTTGAAAATGATTTTTATGTTTTATGTAAATCTTTTGCAGTCCTTTTTAACTAAAATGTCTGTGTTATTAACCTACAACTTCATCCTGCCTGTGCACTCAGATACACTATGAAGTTAAAAAGCTACATGGCCCCAGATGCCACTTCAGCAGACAAGAGGCTAGCTGTCCTTTGGTAAGTGCATTTACTGACACCACATGATGATGCTTCATTTCACATGGTTGAAGTGTCCTGAACCCTCAAAACTTCTTAGACATGGTTGTTAGTTTATGGAACTCATAAATAAACGGTCACTCTATTTTTGAGTTCTGAAAGTCTTTGTCCACATTTTTCTCTGCAGTCTCAAATGTCAGTCTCTTCTCTATCTGCGGTTGTTCAAGCTGAGGAAAGACAGTGCTCTAAAATACTCCAAAACTCTCACAGAACATTTGAAGGTAATCCAGTTTTCTTTGGAAAGCTTTCAAATGTCGTAAAATATTCCATGCAAGATGTTTTCATCTATAAATATGCATTTTTCTTTGCACATAATGTTCTTTCACTTTTTTTTTTCTTCTGACAGAATTCTCTGAGTAACACCCAGGCTCCCTCTCCTGGAATGGGAAAGTAAGTCATCTGCTTCTGTTTGTTTGGAAATGTAATCTTATTGTGTAGGAGAAATGTTTCTTGAAGATTTTGTACAAACGTGGCTGATACATTTTCAGAAAAAAACGTGATCCCCTTTATCTTTGCATTTAAATATTTACTTTTCATAACTTGTCATTTCTTATAGAAGTTAACTTTATTATTGTATGTTAATTTAAATGTTCTTCTGCATGCATTTCATATGTAATGCCATGCAAAAGCATTCACAACCGCGTCACGATTTCTCACACGTGCCACAACTTCCAAATCTGAATTTATGAGAAGTTTTGTGAGGCAGTGCATGTATATCCTAAAAAAACAGTCATTAAACTTTTTTTTTTTTTTGTTTCTGTCCGCAGTAAGGCAGCAGGAATGCCCTCTCCAGTGTCGCCCAAACTCTCACCAGGCACAGCAGGAAGCTACTCATCAGTCAGCAGCAACAGCAGTGCTAGCTCATCTGTGACCATACCTCAACGTATCCACCAGATGGCTGCCAGCTACGTCCAGGTCACCTCCAACTTCCTGTACGCCACAGAGATCTGGGACCAGGCGGAGCAGGTTTCCAAGGAACAGAAAGGTAAAAGGGCAGGTTTTATAGTTTGTTATTCCAAACTTATCTGTTGTAAGATTTACTTAAGTTGGCTCCACATGTCATGACTCTTGCATTCACATTTTAATTATTATTTAAAAAATGAAATAAAATCAGTGCTGAATAAGATATGCAGACAGAATTTATTAGATAAGGTTTTATAAAAGGCAAAATTACCAAAGAAATGTCAAAACTCCAAAAGAAAGGGATAGAAATTAGGTTTCTAAGTTTTTAGAAAACAGTGGGCCCATTATTAAAATGACCAGTTCACATATTGGTAAATTGGATTCAGAATCATTAAAATAACTGAATTTATAGTATTAACATGCCTTGAACTATTTCAGCCACAAACCTTGAAGTGTTTTAATTCAAATGTATGATCGACCAAAATAAAGTAGGACACACTTGTGAAGTGAAAAGAAAAAGATACATAGTTTTTAAAATGTTTTCAAAATGAAAACCTGAACAGTCTGATGTGTATATCTATTCAATCTTATTTTCTGTACAAGTCTTAAAAAATAATTACCAAATTACTTTTCAAAAGTTTCCTAATTAGGAAATGGTCCTCCTGTATCTGATTTAATCCCAGTATAGATGTTCTCTAAATACCATCTCCACTATGGTACATAGTGATGGCAGCATCATGCTGTGGGGATTCATTTCTTCAACAGTGAAGAAATGGAAGAAAACCTGTTAGAGACTGGAAAACACTGGAGACATATATGGATTTTGATTAGTTGCTGTGTGACTTTTAATGACACAATCTTCTGACTTTTACTTGATGCTTAGTTGTTACCTGCTGTTTAGCTTTTGTTTGTTTTCTCTTGCTTTCCCAGACTTTTTCTCTGAGCTGGACAAAGTGATGGGTCCTCTGATCTTCAACACCAGCAGCATGACAGAACTGGTGCGTTACACTCGGCAGGGTCTCCACTGGCTGCGACTGGACGCTAATCTTAGCCACTAGCGAGGACTTGATCGCTGCAAGCTGCTTCCTCATACAAACACACACACACACACACACACACACCTCAGCCTTTCATACTTAGCAGCCCGTGCTCAAAGACACAACACGGATACATACTCTGCAAACACAGCCCACCTCTGGTCCTCCATGTATTCTTATATGCTGTTAACCTCTGAGACATATCTCCAACACTGTGTCCATTTTTCTGCACCAGCTTGCCAAAACAACACTGAGCAATTTAGAAAATCTCACACCTTCAGCAGCACCGCATCGAATATCCCAAGAGCTTCTGGCCTCGCTTCACATTTCGACGTTTCAATTAAAATTTTCAAGGTCTTTTTTTATCTCTTCTGCTAAAAGTTCTATGGGGATTATTTCTTATGAGTACACTAAACCTGTGAATTTTCTTTCTTTTGCTTTTTAGGCTACTTTGGCTTTTAACTTTGTTTTTAAACTTTATTTCACCGAAGTACCTCCCAGAAACACCAAAGGTGCTTTAAAATGAAGGTTTCTCTTTATCATTTTTGTGCCTTGTAAATGAGCTACAGGAAAAGTCACCAATAAGATTTTATTTCTTTTTTAATATGTTTTTCCTCACTTGATGGCATTTTAATCATCTTTTAGTAGCAAATTAGGGCTGGCAGTTATACGTTTTTTTTTTTTTGTTTTTTTTTACAATTTTAAATCTTTTTAAGAGGATTACAGAGATAGTCAGTTTCAGCTCTCTGGAGTAAAGTCTAGGGAGGATTCTGATCAAATTTAAAAAATACCAGAATGGGCTTCAGGTGATGCAGTCTCAATCTAAGTTATTTTTTTAAAAAGGTGTAATTTTATTTGTCAGAGACAGTCCGTCAGTAATTTAGATTATTATCAAACTGGAGATGGGTAGCTTAATAATTTAAATTTATTCTATCAACAGCTCCTGAGAGACACTTTTATCGCTACATTGTTTTAGAAATTTCCTCAAGCAAGGGCCACTCCCTCTCCCTTGCTTTTGATCCCTTTGTTAACAGTGTATTTTTCTAAGGAACTGCAGGGATTGTCAAAAGTATTGCAGATTGTGTCCACACATACAATGCAAATGCAGTTATTTATTCTGTAGTTTTTAAAACAAACCAAGGTTTTTCTGATTCGTCAGGGCTAAGACAAATTAAAAGTAAAGATGAGATTTTTTTTTTCTTATAAGAGGGACAAATCTTATCATTGACAGAGATTAGCAGTGTTGTATTTATGTGATAAAGATTTTGTATATCTCAGAAAAGAAATATAACGACCACTATAGATTCTATTTATATGCCAAGCAGATCATTTGTCTTTTAGCTAGAGCAAAATGCAAGACTCATTGGGGGGAAGTATATGAACACGTGTTTGTACTGTTGTTCCTAAGCAATGACATTTTTAAAATTGAAATTATACTTTTCTTACAAGGAAATTGGAGACGCATTGAGTAACTACAGCTGGTTGTTCTCCAGATATGTTAAATTACTAATGCTAATAAAGCTTATAGTTAAAGATGCACCAATCAGGCTTCCTATTTTCTTTTAAATAAGACCCACACGTTACGATTTTGACCAATTTGGATATTTTCTTTCCTCTTTCTTAAAGAACATAACATGGAAAACGGGAAATGTGTTCTGCAGGTTCTTTGATAAATCCATGAATCAAACCATATGTTTCGATCTTTCATCTGTTAATCTCAAAAAAGTTGAAATTCAATTGGTTGACACTTTTATATACTGAAAATAGATGATATTTAGTGAACTAGGGAAAAGAAATCTGCATTTTCTCTATTTGAGCTGCAGATTGAGGTGAAAATTGTCTGATTCTGATCTCTCTGACTGATTGGTGCATCTATAGTTGTAATGCTTATGGGTTTTTAGATGCCATTGTCACTACTTGGAGAAACTTTTATTTTTGATTCTTCGAACAACATGCTGGAAATCCCAAGCTTGGGTCAAATAGTACTTGTGCTAAAATTATTGGTTGATTTTTCTTGATAAAATGAGAAAGTGCCACAAAGTTTAGGAGATTTATTTAGCTTCTTTTTTTAATTCTCTCCTTTTTTTAAAATCTAAATACTGCTTACTGTTTGGCCCAGCTTGGACCATTTTTCTTGTTGCTTGTATATTTTAGATTTTTCCACTGGCTCCCTGGACTTCTATTGCTAGAGGGAATACTGTTATTTTCTCTTATACTTAAAGAGGAAAAAGTCAGAGGAGGTATTATTTTTAATCTATGCAGGATTTTTACAAAAACAAACAAAAAAAAATCTTTGAAGGGATAGAAATCATTTTTATGCTTCGGATTTTTCTTCCTTTTTTCCACCTCAGTGAGAAACCTGTTCAACTCAAGCGGCCAATGCCTTTAGCTTTTGCAATTTTCTGTAATGTTGTATAATATTTGTGTATATAATAATTTTTTTTTATAACCAAACACAAAAGCTGGAGTTGTCTTTTCTTCAGTGGGTTTCACCGACCCGATCACTGTCTTCATACACTGGTACACTTTGTAAGTTAAGATCTGCGCCTTGTGCTCCTTACACTATCTTGTAATGAAATTTAAAAACAGAAAATAGCATTAGAATGATCTTTAGCAGTTTTGCTACTCATGCTTATTTATTTTTTTGCCCGTTTGTTTTTTCTGTTTCACCTTTTTAACAAATATTTTATGAAATAGGAAGATGTAAATGCTTTTGAGCTGTTGATGAGATTTCTTTGTAAGTAGTAATTAATCTAACTTGAACGAATCCAGGGTAAGATGAAGTTATTGCTTTTATTTTTTTTCTTCTTTTTGGACATTCGTTAGGAAGATGTTAACACTTGCATGTTTCTATTTAAATACAGTTGTATAAATTGTAAATATAACATGTCTTTAAGGGTAACTTTTTACTCCAGGTTGGCATTTTTTTATTAAATTGAAAGGAAAAAAAATGCTGTAAATATATTGTGAGAGACTTTATGCACATATTTTTTTTCCTTCTCTTCCCCCAAGTTGTTACAGATGAAATCCCAGTGTGTTAACACTGTAAATCAAATTGATTTCTCCATCTTTCTTCTAACGTGCTTGTATACTTTGTCTTCTTCTCACTGTCTCATAGTATCACGGTCTCCACATAATTGGTAATGTCTCTTAAATCCAAATGCGGATATTTTTTGTCTTCTCTGTATTTGATATTGAGCTGTGTATTTCATTACGTGTATATTGTTGAGCTCACGTTTCGGATGGATGACATGTACAGTCTGTTGTCTGCTTCCTCCTGAGAAAGAGAGGCACGAATTTACCGTGTCCAACAAGTCTTTTGAAACTGAGGGATTTCGTCTCACCTCAGAGCAGTTGTAGCAGTTTCTACAGTATGTTGTAGAAGAACTTTTCTAAAAAAGGAAAAAAAAGAAAAAGCCGTCTCCATAGTGAGACCAGCAGCATACACAATGTACAATAATCTGAATTTGGCTACTTTTAAGAGAACTGATAGAGATACTATATATGATGGATGCAATATGTTTTAAAGGTACCTGTTGAGTTTGATCTTCAAACTTAGGTTATGTAATTTAAAAGCATTCTTGTGAAGTGAGTATTAATTGTGACTAATGGGAGTCTGTCCTAAATATTCTTTGTATTTTGCCGTATTGAGAATAAAATATATATATATGGATATGTTTAAGCAAATGTTGATTGCTTTATGTGCAAATGACAAATGCTGTGAATTAACTCAAAAGCAATGAAATCTTGTATCCTTAGACCAGAAAACAGTCTACTTATTTGGTTCACCTTTAGTACTGACTCAAAAGACAAATCCTCTCGGGGCTGCAGAAACTTTTTTCTCTTCCACTTTCAGCTCATAATTCAGGATATACAAGTCTTTACCGCTGTCGTTTTTCTGATTCAGAAGCTGAAACTTTGGGATCCACTCACCTGAACACTTCTAATCAACAAGAACAGTGGAAGATAAAGATTTTTTGTCTGCACAGGATACAACTCCTGAGCAACATTTCAGTAGTCAGCTGAGCAATGTTAAATTTAAATGGTGGTAATTAATGAAGATGGTGAACAAATAGAAAAGTTTGAGCTGTTTTAATAGATGTTCATGCAGTATCTGCATAAAAATATTAACAAAAGAATAGAAAAATTGTAAAGGCACCTTTTTCACTTTTTTCGTTTGTCTTTTTAATCATTGGGTTGAAGCTTAGCTTTAAAAAATTACAAAGGACATAAATGCTCTTATTGGAATAGACATATTTTTTCTTTGTTATAAAACCCCAACATAAAATCATGATTTGTTTCACACAACAAAAAAATTTGTAGAACTTCATAAGTTGTCCTTTTTTCTCATGATAATAGTTTTTGCCACTTTAAGTAAAATGTATTTACTAGGAGTGTTGTCAAAAAATAAGTTTAAGGGACATAACTTGCTATTTTAAATGCAGGGTTTGCTCTTAAAGGTTTTGTTGCTGACTGAAATGAAATGATTCAGTCTGTGGTTTATCTGAAAACTGAAATTCAAATAACTCCACAAATGATAGTGGCCTTGCACAATAAATGAGATTCAAACACACAATAGAAGAGTGGCAATAAGAACGCTGCTGTTGAAGAAAATGTATATCAAGTTTGCTAAAAGGTTTATGGGAGACTCGATGGTAATGAGTGAAAATGAATCTAAAGAATTGTTAGCTATTTTATCATAGTCGCATTTAATGTGGTTTAAATGTCCATGTTAAATATTTAACAGACTGTTCTTTTGCAAATGTACAAACTGTTCAGTTCCTAACTTTGAAAACAATCCAAATATTTCAGCCTTTCTTGTTTAGTTTATTTCCAAATAAAAATTTGTGCTCAGTTAATCTTCCTGTGCATGTAACAACAAAACTATTCAAAGTAGTTTATATAGCTTTGCATTGCAGAGCTTCTTATGAAAGATTAGCTTATCTCCGTTCACAGCGGGCTGACCTCAAAACTTTAACTCTTAATATGAACTGTAATTGTTTATAATTGTTACTTTTTTCTCAGTTTTGTTTTCTACTTGGATTTTATTTTTTTTATTTACTTTTGGAATATGCACATTTTCTTTTTAAGAGCCATAGACCATTGGTTACAGTTTTAAGCTTTAGTCATACTCATCTCGCCTTCTCAACAACCATAGCACTCTTTTATGTTACCATTTTGTTTTCTAACCTTGAAACCAATTACTTGGTTTCCAGCACTTCCTATTGCATAAGTACTGAAAAGAGATCTCTGTTTTTTTTCCTTCTTTTGATATATATGGCATTTTTATGACAACTGAAGGTAACATAGTTACTTGATTGTGATATAAAACGGCACTTTATGTGCCTGGAAAATACATAATACCTTCGATTTGAAGCTTTCTCTTTTGCTGCATAAATTTGGTAATCTTTTTTGTTGACTTATAGTTGTTTTGTTCACCCTATCAGCCATTGTTTAAAGATTCAAGACTAACTTTACTGCAATTTTTGTCAGATAATTAATGATAAAAAGAAAGCAGTGCTACTTTTAACCAATGCAGTGTAATATATACTAAACCAGAAACAATAGTCTATGAAATATATATGGTTATCTATTTAAAGATAATTTAATGGGGGTTTTTGTCACTAGATACTTAATCATATGTCTTAATGTTAGACAATGCATGCATTGAGTTTTCTTTCCCCATCGGTTTACTTTACGAGTCGGTTTGACTAGTTAAAAAAAATTTTTTTTGTTGGTCTTGTTGATCCTTAACGATGATCCTGTCCTGTCGTCATTAAAACAGGACAGGAGACATTTTTTTCAGTGGTCTTCCATGAATTATAACTGACCAATGCCGTTACCTGCTTTCCAAAGACCCGCCCACCACGGCATCTGATTGGTCTGATCGTTTCTCCGTTACCTTTCAGCCTATTCTCTCCCCAGGGACGGGACCAAGGTAAGCTCACTGCCAGTAGAGGAAAAGGAAAGCTCATTACCAGCCACACTACTCATGGCGCAGTGAAAGGACTTGCTCCTGTGAGGTCATGCGGTTATATTTTCGCTGTTTCTGACAGGCGGTCCAATCGAGGAAAACAAGAAAAGTTCTAACAGCCCAAAGTGAGGGGGAATGTTGTCAGGTAGGTGAAATGACTCGGCAGCAGCAGGTGCATCTCGGTATCGCGTTACGTCTCAGTTTCGGTTGTCAACAGTTGGCTTTTTGTTTAATAATTCACTTATTAAGGGGATATCTATGTGAATAAATATTATTTACTTTAAAAACATTTTTCAGTTTTAGCTCTTAAAGTTGTACTGTTGGAACATCGCGTGTCCTTGAAGTGGATCTTCAGTTCCTCTCAGTTGCTTTATCGAATGTAGCAAAACTAATCAATATGTATTTGTCAAAGACTATTATTACTCTTCCTTTACAGTTTCAGCTTTTGTTGCCTTTTCTGTCGAAACCTGCTGTGGTGACTCGTCGGGCTGCGTTGATTAACTGATTAGAAAACAGATAAGAGGCAGGCAGGCAAAAACATCACCTTTCGTGATTCACTGTTTTCAAACAAAGTGTTCTGTAGTTAACTCAGAATATACACCAGTCTGATGCAATGGCTGGCCTAAAATACCGGGGACAGCTCTAAATACTGATATAACACTTCTAATTGCTGTACAGTCTGTGTAGCAGAGGAGGCTACTTTACAAGAAAGAAAGAAAAAAAAAACTTCCCTAAAACTGATACCTGTCTCTTGAATTATGCACAAGGGGATCCTTTTTTACCAAATGAGTGGGCTATGTTTTATTTAAAGTGGGAACAAAGGGCAGCAGTGCTTTGGCCAGGGTTGCTGAGAGGAAACCAGACACTAGGGTTTTGTGCGGCGGCAGAAATTGATGCACTCATGCTGACGGTGCGTTGGTCAGATGGTGTGTGAAGGAGGAGCACACTGAGCTCTGTGATGCTCAGACCGCTGGCTGTGTACCCCCACATGCTGTGATACCTGGCCTGCACAGAGACCCTTTTTATTGCGTCTTGGATGAGAAATGCACATATGCACAGTGTCTTGCGAAAGTATACATACATCTTAAACTTTTGTAGCATGTTGTGGAGATAGAACAGTAGATTTCTATAGAATTTATTTGGATTTAATGTGATAGACCAATATAAAGCAATGCATAATTAGGAAGTGGAAGGGAAAACTGAAATGTGTGTAGTGCATTTGTATTCAACCTCCTTCAGACAATGCTTTAGTTTTTTTAGAGTTAGAACTGCAAGTCTTACACATCTAGAGGCTGATTGTTTCACAAGGTCTTCCTTGCAAAATGGCTCAAACTGAGTCGCACTTGTTCAAGAACTTATTGGTATTGCAGAAGATTCTCAGTTGGATTTTAGTCTGAACTTTACCTTAAATATTCTAAGCTATTTTGTCTTTGGCAGCCCACAACAGGTTTTTCTTATTTCTTACATCTTGCATGCGGGTCAAAAGGTTTTAGTTTTGGTTTCAATGTGGACAGGCCACCTCTTTTTACATGTTTGCTGTGCCTCTTACACAGCCAGCTGCAAACAGAACTTTTTATGACTTTATTTGAAACATAACATATACTTGCAACTGTTCAAAAAAGTAAGATTTGTGGAGTACACAACTAATAATAACTTGGTCTTCATGATGCAGTATGCTCACTAATATTCTCTAACATACCTTTAAGGCTTTTTTGAGGCTAAAATCTGCTTTTTCTGTGATTAAATTAAGCAGATTTTACCTTTGTTCACTAATTAAATTACTTCTGAAGACAGCTTATTGAGCTGGATTCATGTTTCTTTTCAGATTTCTGAGGTATTTATTTTTTTTATACAAGACACTGCATATTCAACAGGATTCCAGCCAATGGTTGCCACAGAAGCAGCTGTTGATCCAAGTCTGTTCCACAGTTAAAACAACTGATTGCCCAATTATGCAAAACCAGTTTGTGGAAGTTTATGCACATGTTTCGTAATATCCTATTGTTGGTGAAGGTGATTAATCCCAGCCTAAGTTGATGTTTTTATTGTGTTTGCTTTAAGATTATAGAAGAAAGAGGCGGAAACAAAAGGTGGAAGTAAATAGAAGGCGACGGCTGTAGTAAAATAACAGAAGTCTTGTAAACGTAGCCAGTGGGGTGAAACCCGACCTCTTTCGTCAGCCTTGTTTTTAACTTTCTCTCTTTATCTAAGGAAAGAAAAAGGCAAGAAAAATAGAAAAAGTATTTGTTCTGTGTAGCCATGGTGCTAGATTTAGGCTGAGAGGAAGGGGGACTATGTGGTGTGTTTTTCAAGCAGTGGAAAATTAAATTACTCTTTGTGCATTTGAGTATGTGGTAGAGACTCAGATGTTTACATTCTTTATGTGACCTTTTCCTCAGCCCACCTCTGCAGGGATGGCCTGGTCTGGTAATGAGGGATCAGCAGAGATGTGCTGAAATGTTCCCTGATATTTGTGAGGAGCTCATTCCAATGACAGCTATGGCCGTTGTGTTACTCTGAGCTGAGTAGGATGTAGCAGGAAGGTGTCGTAGCTTTAAATCAGTTAACAGTTCGTTAGTTTTTGTTATTCCAACCCTTATGTTGTTCACACCTTCCTGTAATGGAATCCTCTTCTTTTGTACCTGCATGAAGTTTTCAGGAAATAAACATGTTTCTAAGGTGCTAAGGAAGGAGCAAAAGCAGTGCATGACTCAAACTGCCTGCAGTCATTCAGAATAAATGAATCATTGATCATATTAAGTGTAAACCACTTCAATGGGATTAAATTGCTAGAACCTGAAAACAGGATACACTGAAATGATGAAATAAGATTTAGTTAGTACTTGCTTGATAACGCTAAAAGTAAAGAGCTGTTGGTTGGTCAAAGTCCTCCAAACACATTACTAGCTGCATGAAACGTATAAGAAGTTTTACCTGCTCATTCTGGGAGATTATGTCATGCAAAAGTTACTCGTTTAGAGCTTTGTGACGCCATGGTGATACTGTACCCTAATAATTAAACAGAGGAGAGCATGGAGGTAAGTCATCAGCTTTGATAGCCGTTCATCAGCTGATTGTTTGGCGATAACATCCTTGGAAAAGGCGGATAAAAAGATTGATGCTTGTTGTAGAAGTTAATGAATGCATACGTGCCATTGCCACAATGTAAGGTGACATCACTGTAGTAACTACTGGATAGGTCATGTCAAACACTGACAAGAAGAATAAGAGCAGCTTATTTGATTCTGTTGAGTGAGGCCAAAATCCACTGTCGGTGGCATATTCAGGGTGCAATTTCTCTGCAGAATGAATAAATGATTAAAATACCACAGAAAAGGTTAACCAGCTGGGCAAATGGAAGCCGTCGCCTTTTTAATTTTCAAAGAGTTTATTGTTGTGCACTTTGGCCACCCTGTTCTGAGTAGGTTTAAGTTTCCCCTTACTTCCTTCTTCTGCCCATTCACATCACTAAAATATGAACTCTCTCTTCTATACGGTCCATTTTTTTGTCATTGTTTATGCATTTCAGAGTCCGTGGAACCTGAGTTTGTTCACTTGCAGCCTGTAATTGTGATCTATTATGAGACCCTCCCTCTTTTGTCAAGTGAGCAGAAAGGTTCCTTAATAAACCACATGTAGCACAAGAATGAGAAACATAAAGAAGAAAAATGGCCTCCAGAGGTTATTTTTGGATGATACAAGAACTCCTCAGGATATTGAGTTTGGTTATGTGTCAATGCTACCTTGGGCCTCTCCTTCCCTGTTGTATGGCTGTTTTAGGCCCCCATTGTGGTTTTCAGGATCGTATAACACAATAGTGCAAGAATGGGTTAAAAACCACACAACTTTTGATCATTTTATGTACTTTTAAATGTATATGATATATTTTATATGAAACAGTTTGTCATTTACATTTTTATCTATTTGAGTTAGTTTACATTTATCTTTACTTACATTTTTTTGCATGTTTTAGAATTTTTGTCCTGTTTTTATTAGTCTAATTACAATTTATTCAAAATTACTTTGCGTGCCAATTTCCATTATGTCTTTAATTTCTGTTTGTTTTAACATGCAGACAGAAGATCGTATGAAAATGCTCTATAAGTAATGGTTGATATATTTATGGACATTTTTAGCAGAAATTCTTAAACATTCAAAACTCAAGAACAGTTATTTTAGAATTGTGTATCTAAAGTAGTGACAACAGGTATGGACATAGATGAATGTTAGTTTTTGATCATGTTTCGTAAACAAAACCATTGCAGTGACTGGCTGACAGGTTGGAGCTTTGACACCACATTGTTGTAGTGTTATCACATTACATCAAGGTGCTGATTGGCAAGAAGGAGGAAAAAAGCCAGTATCTTATCAGGATACTGTTTTAGATTTGAATACTCTCGATTCTGATTTTTGCTGCTAAAGCAAGCTGAGATACAAAAAACATTTTTAATATAAACATTTTTAAAAACTTCACTGCAGTCAGAAGAGTTTTTTTTTTTTTTTTTAAATCCTAACGGTAGCAAACAAAACACACTATTGTTCATATTAGCATTTTTTATATGCCAATTTATTAACTATGCAATATCTTCTTTTCTTTTGTCTGTTTTTTTCCGCACCTGTTTTCAAAATGGTGATATAACCGTCAGCAGGAAATTATATCAGTTATGACTGTTCTTCATAATGGTTCAAAACCAGGAGATGAACAAAACAGGTATAAGATCCCTGTGGTTTCATAACCTTAATTTGAAATACTGTTTTTTGATTTGATTTTGAAGTGACATATTGAACAACAGTTCTGAAAATGTTGTCAATGGCAGGTATTTATTATTTTAGTTATAATGCAGAGACTCAAGCAAAAATGTAACATATCTGCAAAGTTTTATAGCAATTTCAATTCCTTTTTACACAGACAAAAAATATATAGTTTTTTTTTTAGGTTAACACAAATAGTCTGCTGCTTATCAGACATGCTTAGAGCATGCATATAGCTTTAAGGCAGTGCTACATTAATAAGAGTAGTGGGTAATTCTCCTTTATTCATACCCAACTCTCCAGTCATTTTGAAACCATAACTGTGTTTTTCCCTTTGTATAACTTTTCTATTAATCACATGGTTTTATTGTATTGAACTCACTACATGGAAAAAGACCAGCAGTATATGGAGTTCAGCATTGTTTGGACGCTGATGCTTCATGCCAGCAGGGTCTGTTAAAGGTTCCTCTCAGGTTTCACAGATGATAAGATGTATGTGAGGAGTTATCACTGAAACCTGAACCAGCAGCAGACTCATTAATATGGCTATATCAGGATAATAAAAAGGCACTTACAGCTGTTTGACATGGCTGGATGTACCAGCTGCAGGTCTGAATGTGCAAGTAGAAGGTGAGTCAGTTAAATTAGAGCTTTGGTTGCTTATTTTGTTATGTTGTAATGCCTCATTAAATATAGGAAGCATTTTTGTTGCTTTCCAACCAAAGTTCATGTGACAATTCTGGCTCCAGCCCTTTAAAATTCTTATAGTAGTTTTTTTTCTGTCACTATAAAGAAATTAACTAAATAAAGAAAACTATTGAATAAAATACAAAGCAAAAAAGTCAGTTTAAACACCAGAAAGCAAAAGTTTTGTTCCTTCCCAGGTTGCTAAGTCAAGGTTTTGCTTTCTGGTAATATTTAATCTTTTGATTAATGGTTTTACAATTTTAGACCCCCTCTTCACCAACATTGCCTTTCCTCCTCCTCTGCCTTCGTCTCTCCACAGAGGTGGGAAACCTTCATTGGCAGCAGTAAAATGGCTCCATTGTGATATGGTCTCCCAAAATTAACCACGGTGGCAGATGAGGTGCTGCACAATGAAGATTAGAAATCACTTGACTCTTGAGTGTGATCATCGGTGCTATTAGGTTGCTGTATTAGTTTCAAAAGCAAGACTGCTAAGACTGAGCACCAGGTAATTTAAGTGTCATTTCATCAGACCCAATAGATTTGTAACAAAGAGTGTGGGTGGATTTAGCAATTATTGGCCCATTAGACACACATTTGCTCTTTCTCTCCAATGTCTGTTTTATAAGATGATCCAGATAGAGATGGGCTGAATAAGAATAAGTCCATGCTACAAAATATGAAAGAATGCAAGTATTCTGAATAAAAAAATATTTCTTTGGTATTTTTACTTTAAACTTTGCGCAGAATAAAGGATAAACGTTTGACCAGGTTTTTGAGCCAGTTCAGAGAACTCTGTCTGGAACTGCCGTGACTTCTGTTTTCCTAAATAATAAAATCCTTTCTGCTGTGGTGCCAAGAATGTTAATGATTCCCTTCACTTGTGACAAAGTTGAAGAAAGTAGGCCATAGGATAAATGTTATTTTTTTAATTCATCGTCAGTATGTGAGTATTAAAGTCTACCTTCATACCCGCTGAGAGCTAAAATCTCTGCTCTGTTTTTGCTGAAGCTAAATAATTCATAATTTAGATGTGACACATAGAGTGAAAGCCAGCACATACCTTTTTGGCAGAGGCATTACATGATTGAAAATGGAAAACACTTAGGTATGAGGTAATCCTTGGGTTGTACTCTATAATTAATTTCAGATTCTGATGCTAACCTTAAGGTAAAATATACCCACTTAGGGAGGATTTTCTAAATCTTTTCACACAGACCTAAAAGCTCAGGCCTTAGAAAAAAATAGTGAAATGAGATACATAGAGATTATATCAGGCCACATTTTATTTTAATTGGTCTGCATTTTTCTCGTCTCATATTACACTTTAACGAGTTAAAGACCACATGTGACTCCTTTAACAGCTGCTGCCTTGTAGGATAAACTCTACTTAGACAGCCGTCACTGTTTACTTTGATTGCTGTGACTTTTCACAACTTTTTAGAAACTGCAGAAGCAGATGTGCTGCAACATCTTTTATACGCACTGGAGAAACTTTAAGAAAACACTCGGTACTCCTCTGACCGGAGGTAACTGATCCTCCTCAGAGGAATGAGTGGGAGACGGTGGAGATAAGGAGGAAATGGGCTCAGAAAAGTCAGATGATTGGATTTGGAAGAATAATAGGTGGACAGCAGCTTATTTGGCGTAGATCTACTCTGGGAGTAATTGCTTACTTCTAACAATCTAAATTTTTTCATGACCTATCGATCCTTCAGTCAAATTCTTAGAGCACTAGAAATTGTCACCACAAATTCATTTGGATCTTTTGTATTTCTCTTTCCATAAATGGGTTTAAAAAGAACATAAGGTTCCAGAAATTTGAGTCTGAAAAGTATGGAGTCTTGATTTTAGAAATGTGTAGGAATCCTGACAAGTTGATCTGAATTAATACAAAACTAAAGGGGAAACTTGCTTATTTGTCACTCACATTTTGAATTTTTCAAACTTCTTGGGAACATCTCAGAAGCTAAGCAATCTCTGATCAAATCAGACACACATATGACACGCCTGTTCTCCAGTCTGCTGCTGACGTCTCGGTCAGCCATGTCAGTGGGGTGTGGGAAATGTGAGGGCTAATTGTTAGCTCTTACACTATCTCTGTGTCTGGCTGGTGGATTGGTTTGCAATTCAAATCTCCCAGGCAATACTGAGCAAACATTTCCTTGTTGTCCTGAAGGTGCATCCCTCTAGGGCAGCTCATTGTATATCTGGGCTCTCCACTTCCTGCTTTGTAAAGTATCCTGGCTGGTGTAAGAAGGTATATTACGGACATGTCTGATACTTACAGTATATCACACCATATCATAGAGAACTGTGATTTTTCAGAGCTTATGTTCTTTTCATTCTTTGGTATTTCTCCTATTTGGGCTTTTGTCTGCAAAACACTTGGTTTTGAATGCTTCATAGTCTGATAGATAGCGAAAAAAAAGAGAAAACTTTTTCCAAGTATATCTGCATTTACAGACAATAAGTGTGTGCTGTGTTTATAGTAAAGATGTTGGGATCTGTACTCAACAACAATCCTTTTTTTTTTTCTTTTTTTTTTTAAAACCATAATTGCCCGATATTAGACCGGTCGGGCCATGCGAGGAATGTGATTGGACCCCACTTCTACATCTTGTTTTGTTCTGCAAACGAGAACAAAACAAACCCCCCAGGGGATCCAACAATTACGAGAGGGGAAAACGCCTAAATTCAATAGAGTCTCTATGGGGAATTGGATTGAGTGTTGATGTTGAGATTTTAAAATTGTTTCTCCAGAAATAAAAAGAGTAAGGTTTCATGTTGGCGTTCTGATCAACTCAAGCCTCACAGTGAAATTGTTTTTCTGAAGGGTTTTTTAATTAAGGGCAGTTGCTTACAGTTGCAAGTCATGCGCTCATAATTGGCGCTTAGGCATCTGCAAAAATCGCCTGTGGCACGTCATTAGGTTGGCACCTCTTCCCTTGGATATTCTTCTCGCTTTGGGATTAAATATGTAATGTCATTATGTAAGAGGTTTTGACTCTAAATCTTTGTCCTTATGATACAACTTCAAGATGGGCTTATTTTTCCAGTCTGGTTGTGGGAGGAGAACAAAACAAAACTAGAGCTGAGTGGGAATTATTCACTGATATTTAATGCTGTGACTTCATATAGTTGGGTTTGTGTTGCATGCAAATTTTTGTTACATTTGGAAGAGTCCCACTCATTGTTCTTTCATCAGTTATCAATGTAGAAAATGAGATAGTCAGTTATTGTTCAACAATAATTGAATCAATTTTTTGAAAATGGTATCATTACTCAATCGATGTATACATAATCACAATACTATGCTTTGACCTTTTTGAATTCTACACCTAAAAATTATTCAAAGTAATAGAAGTGACTAAAACCACTTCTATAACTTATAAAAACTAAATTCAAAACTGAACAATATTTAACTAATAAGTAATAAAAACTAGCAAACACTCTTTAAAATTGCAAACAAAAAGTTACATTGAAATATAACTAAACTAGAATGAAAACCCCAAAACTATTAAAACCTTGGTATCCTATTTACTTCTGTACTTAAGATTTTCTGTGATAAATCATCATATTGTAATATGCAATATGCATCTCTTGAAAGATAAAGAACCACTTTAACAAATCTAGAAAAACATGGCTGTCCATCTACAGTGGCAAGCCTGACGAGGGGAGCTTTGTTAAGAAAAGCAGACAAGAGACACAAGGTAACTCTGGAGGAGCTGCAGAGATCCACATGTTGCTGGGGACATGGTCAACATTCAGAAGAAGTCACTTTATTTAGAAAAAACAAGCAAAAAAGAAGCTTTTGCTGAAATGCAAAACACTTAAACATACAGTCAGAGCTACAAGATAATGATTTAGATCAGAGAATAGACAGGAGCTGGATACACATGCTGGGCACACTTTTCTACAAAATACATGAGTTTATGGTTTTATTGTAACAAATTAAGAACTACATCAGGGTTTATGAAAACCATTGTAGGACACTGTATGTGAGAACACGTTGTCCGACTGAGTGGGGCCATTGTGTAACTGCTAACTGCCCAAAGCTCGGCTGTGTTAGGTAAACTACAAACACAAGTATCCGAATGGGGGACGGGGGTTAATCTTTGAATAATATTTGCATATTTGATTTTTACCAGTCAAATAGAGGCCTGTGTCCTGATTATGAAAACCTGTTTGTGTTGCCTGCATTACCTGCTCCACCTGCTTATCCAGCCCATTCTTTTCAATGTGCTTCTGCAAGCCCCCAGACTTTCAGAGATAACGCACTAGTCACCATGTTGCCATAAAGTATTATGTGTTTGACCTGCTGATAGATTTTGTTACTCTGTTTGCTTAGCCAGCAAAGATAGTTCATTGTTTGGCTTTATAGTGCTTATTGTGTCAGATTTTGAAATTGTCTAACAAGCTTATCACAGTTTTTGTCATGGACAATTGTGGAAATGAAACAAAAAAAGGTTTTGCAATGGACATACCTTTTTGGGAAACAAGGTGTTTTCCACTGGGGTACCATGTGGTTCAGTCGTAGAGAATGGGCACCATTTAAAGAGCCTATGGTTCTCAAAGCCGCTGTCCCAGGTTATAATTTCAGAATCAGATCAGGGATTTAGTTTTATGTCCTGATTCATAACTGTCCCGGCTAACACTTTATTTGAGGGGTGTGTGCATCATAAACATGACATAACATCTGTCAGGAACATGATGAAGTGTTCATGAATGTTTGACTGTTGTCATGAAGTGTAATTCTGTAAATAACACTTTAGATGCAAAGTCGCATTAAAACTTGCATTTAAAGGGCTTTATAAGCGTCCACCTTGCATTAAAAGTGTTATTTACTGAAATACACTTCCTGACAATAGTCTTAAGCATTCATGAGGGCTCCTAAATGTCAGTCTTAAGCACACCCCTTCAAATAAAGTGTTACTCAGTCAGGGAAATTAAAGTTGTTTTGCAATTAGTTTAGTTTTGTCACTAGTATGGTTTTTAATATAAAAGTAGTTTTTTCTGCTTTATAAAAATGGAGAATTCTCTGTTTATGACTTAAATTTACAGTTGGATTAATCTGTGTTTGAGTCATCTTTTAAACCAGTTGGAACTTTTCTTGTATGAAAAGCCTTGCATGGATCCTGCAGAGTCACTGCTGTCATAGAGGGAGCGCAGGGGCCACTGTGGGTGAGTTTCTTTGTGTCTGTGGTCAGCTGGTCTGAGGTCAGTTCGTTATGCTGCAGGACAGAGATGGCTACTGCAGCCTGAGCTAACTGCTGCAGCTCTCTGATATGCAGACGTCTCAGTTGATTAGCTTTTAAACTTTGAACAGGCAAATTAATTAATTAACCAGGCAAGTTTAAAGTGTAAAAAATGGCTTTCATATTTTTAATATGTTCTAACCTCATCACCTTTTATTTCTTAATACATATGGTTTAATGGTAAAGATTATAGTTTTAACATCAGATGTCTGAATGATTTTTTTTTTTTTATGTAATTTAGATGTATTTTTGATACAACTTCTTAGCTTTGATGCGTTGGACTTGTTGGGAAAACTCCCAGTTTTTTCAGTCGACTGCTAACTGAGACTAATTCCGGTTTCTGGCCATTAAATGACAAATTTCTAATTTGTTGTTGTCATTCATTGTTAAGATGTAATTTGTTGTCATGATTTTGAAACTTGAACCAAATGTAATAAATGTCACGTTTTAATTAGTATTAGATTTTGTTTTACTCCAAAAGGCATGCACGTTTACATCGAATGCCCATCTGCACACAAATAAAACCCGGCGTCCTGCAGCTGTGAGCTATTCCAGTACTGAGGAATTTCTGCAGTATCCAGTTAAACTCGCTGTGGTTGGATCAGGTTGCAAACCCCTGGGGGTCCTTAATACAAAAGTAATTGTGTTCGCAGAGGCCGGATGAATGTAATAAGTTTGTCATTCACCGAGTCTTGTGCTCATTTCTCAGCAAGGGATAATGTAGTTCCTGGTTAATGGTTGACCAAAGATGATACAGAAAAATGCTATTTATACATTTCTGATTACCCCGTTGTATCGTGATTGTGTTGTTATGTAACCATGTTGATGGCACTTTGCATAGCTGCAAAGACAGAAACAAAAAATCATATTGTCACAGTTAAAAGCTCATTCATTCTGTAAAGTTTTGTAAAAATCACTTTGTCCAGCAACCTGCAGCGACTAAATAAAGTAGAGTAAAGGTCTCTGTTGCTATTTGGGCCAGATCAGGCCAGGAATGCAGAGCTTATTAGACTGTGACAGCTTGTCTTGGTCAGCTAGAGATTTTAGACACTGATGTGAGCACTGCCCAGCAACTGGCAGCCATGGTTTCCCTCTGAAGCATACATGATGTAGACATAATTAAATAATTATTTTCTATGTTGACTTTTGAGGGAAAACTGTTGCAGGTGTTGGTGCCTTTCCCTTTCCACTCTGCCAGAGGCTTTGGCCTGTGAGCACTCGATGTCCTGCAACTTCCTGCTTTGCTTAACTGGCTTCCTCTGTTTCTGTTGGATTAGGAAAAGGAATTATGTCTTTACAGGCTTATTGGAAACTTGATGTCAGAAGTAATGTCATAGCTGGACATTGTGAAATTTAAACTGGCTGTTCTAACAGTTTTTTAGTAGGTAAAAGTTTGTGTGAGATCAGCCACTTATCTGCAAACAGTCATATAAAGTTCTTTAAAGTTCTTCTTTGTTGCTCTTCCTGCTATGGTTGTCATCTCCAGAAACTTATGAGTCACAATGACATGATGAGGAGTGTGAGTTTAGGTTTACACTCTTTTTTTTTTTATTTTTTTTAGTTTGTTTCCTCTGCTACACCTGGCTCCTATTTTCCTTCATGTTGTGCAATTAAGGATCTCCTTTCAGTAGATCTGAAAGGAACGCCAATCCACTCAACTGATGATATTTATCAGTGAAAAAGAGGTAAAAGTTTCCAAAAGCAAATATGACTTTTTCTTTATTTCTGTCCCCCGTCACTCAGAAATCTGATGGGATGTGGATAATGTTAATGCTTAGACTAATAATTTAATTCTGTCTATTATTTTGTTCCTCCTTCCTTACACCAACTTTGTCTATTTATCTTTTTTCATGGATTCATTTAGGTAAATTACTCTTCTAACTAGAAACATTTCTTTGCATTATGTAGCGTTAATGACATTAAAACATAGCTGGAGATTTTAAAATTTAAATATTTCCCATACAGAGGAACTCTGTTTCACAAAACCCTATCTAGTTGCTGCTAGTATTAATTTATTCAACTACATACAGTTTAAAGGTTCCCTCCTACTTTTATTTTTTCGTGACAGCATTTTTTTTGTACCTTTTAGAAAAGCATATGGTGGCAAAAAAAAAAGTGTGGTTTACACTGAGAGAGAAGAATACTATAGAGGATGACTTAACAATGCTAAAAGTTTGCATCTGATTCCTTCCAGCCTCGTATCTGTGGTTTAAATATACAATCATAGCTGACCTATGTTACATCATATTTATTGCCTTGGGAAACAGAAAGTCATGGATTACTAATTAACAATTCTTCTTAATTCATTTCCAGTTAATTAATATTCCTTAAAGCATAAATACAAAAAAAAGATTCAGTTGTTTTATTCAAATTGTTTGGGGCACTGCTAGTTGTGGCACCGGTGGTGTTTAAAAAACACAATTATTAAATATATATATATATTTTTTTTTATAAATAAATACTGTTAAAATCTCATCTCATTTTCATGAACCATGTCATATTCAGTCTTGCATCATGAGCTGAATGTGTTATCTTTAATCTTTAAGTCTCTCTCTCCTCCATTCACCATGGTGTATCACTTATCTTGGTGATGTAGTTTCTGCTCTTCTCGTCTCTTCCAAACACATTCGGCTTTCATAAATAAGCATTATGCTGGAGCGAGCCAGAGCCACAATCAGGACGTGAATGCAGCTTGTTGTTGACACTGTCCTGACAGTAACAAAACCTCTGCATAGCTGAGCACCAGCTTCAACAGCAAACAATAGGGAAGGCAACAAGGGTCTTTGTTGAACACTGAAAAGACACACAGGAGTTCAGAAAGCTCATATTGTTATCGAGAGTGGATTTGAGCCACGTAACAGACTGATCAGTGTCCTTTTTGAAGGCAGTGGTTTACGGGATGGTTTAGCTCTGAGTGTAAGTAATTCATGACATTTAAAAGACTAGCTAGTGTTTGTTTCAAATGTGTCTCGAGTCAGAAGGAGGCTAGGAATATTGGTATTAATGTATTATTAATTTAAAGGCTTTTTTAAGTGCAACAAGTGTCTTTAAATACTATATATTAGGGATGTAATGAGCACAATATTTCTTGTCAAATTGAAATTTGTCTTGGGAAGAGCTATGTAATTTATGTCAGTCTTACTTTATTTGGGGAACTAAGTCTAAATTGATATTAGAGAATGTTAAGGTGAGTGATTTTTGCTTCACACTATGTTGTATGTCGACACTTTTATTTTGAAGTATGAAAAAAGGCAACTCTTGAGTTTGGCTGATTAGTTAGCGTTGATCATCCTTATTTTAAGCTCTAAAATAAAAAAGACTGGTCAAACCTAAACTAGATAAATATACCCTTAGCAGAGATCTAAAACACTTGACTACAGTAGGCAATATTTGAAACTTTGTAAAAGAAACTCGAAAGATAGAAAATATTTCTATTTTTACTTTCTGTCCAGAAAGGGTTCACCAGTAAATTGACAAGCCAATAAATTTGGCTTGTCAAATTGTTGCTGAACTCGCCCCCCTCTCATTTTTGTGAACCCATTGCATTTACAGATATTTAGTTTAGTTTATTAGGATATGTAAAAATCCAGCAGTTTTTAGAACTCTCAGTTCATGTTACTACACTAACATGAATTGTACAGGAAAAAAACTAACCTTGAAAAACAGAAAAAATCAGGATCATTTTGAGGAATAGCTAGTTTTATGACTTTTTTTTCCCCTATGTGGGGTGGAGACTGGAAGGTCACCCAGACACCCTCGCCGTTATCCCCCTCCTCCCTTTCTCAGTCCTCCCTCCTGCCTTGGCTAGTCTCCATGCGCCAGGCTCAGGGCCTTGGGAATGAATGGTGCCCCGGCTCTGCTCCGTCTTTGAAGCCAGCCAGGAATGCGAGGCCTCTCTTTTTTTTTTTTTTTTTTTCCACCCCTTTCTCTCTCTCTCTGTTGTTCGGGCAGCCGGCAGCACTAGCAGCTATCGGCAGCAGTGAAATATTCCCTCTGCTGCGCTCATTGTGCGTCTGAGAGCCGGACGTCATCGGCTGGCCAATCAGTGGCTCCCACTAGGCAGTCTCAGGTCTCTGTGGGGGGAGAAGGGACCCACTTAAAAGTCTTCCCTCTCATACTTGCCTCTCCTGGTAACTTGCTCCGGTCGTACTTTGGAAGAAGGCGGAAATAATTTGGCTCATCTGCATGCAGGAACACAACAAAAGAAATCTTTCTTTTTCAGACGGGAATGAGGGAAGTCAGTGACTTAGCTTTAATGTTTTGGTGAGTTTTTGTTTCTTGTTTCCATCTTTAATTGCAGCCTGTTGTACCCTAAGTTTTTATTAAGTTCATTTTGCAAACTGTTGAAATAGAAGCAGTTCCCAGTACGTCTAACAGTTTTCGTCCGTCTGTCCAGTCTCCCGTCTTATCTCTGCTCTCTGGCTGTCATTGTTCACTTCTCCTGTCTCTTGTTGTGGTTTGCGTGTGAGAGTATTTGTCTGGGCTGGTCAGCCTTTGCCTCACCCTCCCTCCCCCACTTTGCTCCCCTCTGTACATTTTGTCAGTGCCTGTCCCCTCCATCACTTCCACTTGAGCGCTCCTCTGTTTGGTCGCCTATTCTCAGAGAGCAGAGAGAAAGGCTGGAAACACTCAATCAGAGACACTGCATATCAGAAGCCTCTTCATAAATTCTTCCTGTTCCCTTTAACACTTTTCTTGGAAGATTCTCTTTATGTGAGTTTTGTGTGTAAGCAAATTGACCACCTTGCATCATGTTTAGTGCAGGTTTGCAGCCTCCCCCACAGACTTGGCAGATCTTGAAGGAAATACTGATTTTGAAATACATCGCAAGAGTTTTCAGTCATCAGTTTAGTTAAAGCATAAAAGGGAAAACATTTATTTGTCATAAACCAGAAAACAAACTAATTCAACTGATTAGGATGTGAACAAGATGTTTTGTTCCCATCACTATTATAATAATGATTCTGCTTGGTCATTGTTTGATAACTAGTTGGTGTCTCTTTGTTTTACCAGCAACATTTACTTTTGTACATGCTTGACAAGCATCAAGCTTCAAACGTTTAAACAGCAAAGTCATGGAAAGGCATTTGGGTCATGAGAGAGTCCTGTTATTAGAGTCTTAAACCCATCATTAGCTTGCTGGAGCTCATCTCAGTACCAACAATGAGTTCTTTGGATATCTGGTAATGACAAAAGGTTTCCATGTGGTGCAAAATTGCTTAAATACCGGCAACATTTTAACTAAATTGTGTTTTTATTTGTAAAAATATAAACTTAGTATAGATTTTATACACAAAAAAGTAATGTTGCCTTTTGTTGCTTTTCTATGACTTTTTCCAGATTAAATGAATGTAGTGTTGCAGTAGATCCACTGAAAGGATTCAGTAGCAACCTGTTCTCCTTAAGTCACGTCACGTTAGTCAACATGTTCCTTCCTGCTTAGGCTTAGACAACTTTGGGTTTTAGTTTATAAAATTAAAGATTAATTTCGTACCACTGTTGTAATACTTTAAGAAAGATGTATATATGTTTATGAATCCCATCTGTTGCGTGGTTTTACACTTGAACAACTATGACTAATTCTGACGTCCATCCTTTCCAGTTTTGTTTTTGAGGTTTCCATATTTGAAGTCTGTTGTTAAAATATGAACTTCACTTTTTAAATTGACTACTTAAGGAATAAAAACTTAAGAAATTTGACTTTGTAAACTTTTGTTTGAAGTTTTTCATTGAAATTGTGTTAGTAAATCAGAGAAAAGCTGTTTGCGTTGAGGGTTCACTAATAAGGTTAGGGTTAGCCTTACTTATGAAGTTCAACTAGTGACTGAAACAGGGGGTTAGCATCATGTGGTCAGAATATTTGTAATTATTGTGACAAATATATTTTGATCAAGCTATTAGACATAGAAGTTTTAAAAAGCAACAATGTAGTATTTCTTGAAAAATGTGTAAGTTCAGAAGTGTTTTTCATGTCACATTGCTGTATAATATCTGTCTTCTGACTAATCCCCAGATTTTTCATGTGGAATTCCTGACATTTTTTCATGTTTATTCTGCAATGTGCTCAACCAGCCTCAGAGCCTTTAATGAGAATGAGAGGCTTTAATGATGCTAAATAGCACATGCCTCCTTTTGCAGGTGGTTAAACCCTTCTGATCCCCAGATCTACATTGGAGACTCAAATATAAAATGCATATGTTTGGAAAAACTCTCAAAAACATCTTTCAATCTAATTGAAAGAACTTTAATGTAGACCAGTGGTCTAACAAAGAAAAACAGAAACAACGGTAAAGCTTGATAACCATAACTAGCTCATGTGTTGTGGTAATCTTATTCAGTGCAAACATTTATATTAGTCAATTTTATGTCTTTTTTGTTTCTCTTGTAGTATAAGAACCCATATTTTGCCAAACTATTCCACCCTTGATCTGTGGTTTTTAAACCATATGTATGCCTGAACTGCTTTCTGAGTCAAGATTTTAGACTAACAGTATGTTTTGTTTGTGTTTATGTTCTCTCCACCAGAAGCAGACTTTTTCAAGAGGCTTTAACTCAACAGAGTGTGGAACATGACCTAATTTGAGATTAATAAGACAACTGGGTGCAGTCACATTAGTGGTAGTTCCCCAAGTTCCCGCCTCCACCCACAAGACGAACAGATGCATCACTGTACGTTCTTATACGTACGATTTACAAGCCCTGCCTTTCCCTTCCTGCCTTTTACCCCAACCCTTCATGGATTCTTACAGCTTTCACTTTGAGAGAATGAGCAACGTGGACCTGCATCCTCTTAGCCTGTCTGTAAGCCGGCTTTCGCCAGCCAAGTCCAACAGCAGTATTGCTGACCATCTAAGCCACCACCAGCACGGCAAAGGAGATTCTGCATACAGCTCCTTCTCTGGTGGGTCCACTGCCCCAGACTACCCATCTCCCTTCCTCTCTGATGACCTACAGTCCAGCTCCTTCAGCCACTATGCTGATCTTAGATATGTAAAGTCTATTTACCATCCAACCCAGTTTCTGCAGTCTGACTCAAAGACCATGGATCAGCTCTACCGCTCTGTCGAAGCCATCTCACAGCAGTATCACAAAAACTCTGATTTGAACTACCATAGCCTCAATGGCAGCGAGAGTTTTCACACCAACAACAATGCACACACTAAAAAAGAGGTACAGTCGCGGACTCTGTCCCAAAGTGGTCAGGCCCCACCGGTACCATTACGCCTTGATAGTTTTATAGCCACTAAAAACTTGGAGAACAGCAGGGCTCACCTCCATGGTACTGAATTTAAACCCCTACCCCAACAACCTCAACAGATTCGACTCCATGGCCAACCATATTCTCAGAGTCTAAATTCCCCAAGGTCAGAGACAGTGATACTAGATAAGAACAGCTCAAACCTGAGTTCTGAACCATTGTACTCTGTTTGGAGAGGCTCTCACGAGATGCAGCAGGTCCAGCATCCACCAAGTTACCGGCTGCACCTCCAACTTCACAACCAGACAAGGGTGAACCCAGAAAACCCTTCCATTGTGGACATCAATGCTGCCTCTGAGCTCCACAGCCAATCACCACCTCACGGTAGAAACCAGCCTGAACATCTGACACCCAAACAGACTTCTAACATGATTGGCTGTAATGGAGACCATCAGATTAAATCTGGTGGTTATTTTCGAAGCGATCGCAAAAGGGCGCACTCAGCTCAGGAAGTGCGTGGTTCTTCAGAACTGCAGCGAGCCGACAGTCCCCGGAACGGCAGCCAGAGTTGTCTAAGCAGCAGCATTCAGCACAAGGGACAGTATTATTTTGTCACAGGAGTGTACAAACCATCTGAACCTGCTGTGAGGACACATTCTGCAACCATAAGTGGTACAGAAGCTGCAAGGGAGGTCTCGGCTGTGTTAGAAACCCACCATCGAGACAAACCGCGATCTCACAGCACTATGGATAATTTTTTCAGACCTTGCTATGAGAGTTCACACATGTCCAGTGGTATGATTCCAGAAGATGAGGAGGTTTTCACTTCTGTGGATCAGGGAATGGTCCAGATGTCCAAGAACCTGGACCAGGAGAATTACACCCCACCCCACATTTTAAATGTCTTGGACGAAAGTCGTGAGATGGGCCGCCACACAGCAAGCAACCCAATATTCTACTGCGGACCTGATGGAAAGAGCCCACCACAGTCAGCCACTCATCAAAATGACGTCAATTTGGTGATGGGCAACAAGTCGCCAAACTACAACAGAAGAGAAGATCATACCAACAGAGGGAAGCGGCAGCCTTTGGAAGACATTGCTAGTGAGAGGATAAACAAAGAGACAACACCACTGCTGTATCACCTAACTGGAGCCAGTCGAACAGCAATGCAGCCCAATCCAGATCCTGGATTCAGTGGAAGGAAGGAAGGTGTCCTTAATAAGTCCGTCCAGGAAGAGGCAGCAGTAAATAATAATGAGACACCTGCACAAGGTGATGCTAGCAGGAACCACAGAGGAGATGTTCTGTCCACTGCTTGCGGCACCCTGGATGATTCTTTTAAAAAGTACTACAAAGAGAAACTTAAGGATGCCCAGTGCAAAGTCTTGAGTAAGACGTCATTTAAGAGGCGAGACCTGCAGCTACCTTGGCCACATTGTTTGACACAAAACCCTGAGTGCAGGCCTGCAGTGATTCACTCATTTTCCTCATCACAAGACTCTGAGATATCAACAGACACACTCACTCCATCTTTGACATCTGAGGACACAGAGAAAGGCAGCATAACAGAAGTCGGGGACATTCAGAAGGAAATTGAAAAATCCTTTGAGAGGAAAAACATGCGGCTGGCAAATGTGGCTCAGCCTCAAGTGGCGCGTATCGGAGGCAGAAAAAGACTGACCCCAGAGCAGAAGAAGATGTGCTTCTCCGAGCCAGAGAAACTCAACGAGCTCGGCAGCACGCCCAAACACTCGGTTTGCCGCTCGTTTGGGAATGAGAGTGAAGGATTGTTTGCAGCTGAATTTGAAGGAGAGGACATAACGCAGCAAGCGGAGCAGGGACTGGTCGCAGCACGGAGGGAGATGTTTGAGTCAAGAGGTCGAGCTCTGTCTGTCTCAAGCGCGTCAAAGACTAACCTAAAGCATGTTCAGCATCAGGCCCTCGTGGAATACATGGAACGAAAGACAGGCCAGAAAGTGGCTGAGCCGCAGCACCCAACATCTCATTTACCAACTCCATCCAGACAAAGACATTCTCTCGGTGAAAAACCATTTGACTGGAATCCTCGCCCACAATCGTGGAATCATGAGAAACACACGAAGAAGAAACACCATAGACCCCACTCTGCTGGGCGCATTCTTGATTCACCCAGTAGCTCCATCAGGTACTAAATAATCACACATTAGGAGAGCTTGACTGTTTCTACCTTGATACTCGGATAAATTAAAGATTATGTTTTAATCTCCCAAAACAGGTATGCCCAGTTCTTTTCTGCCCAGTCCTGCTCAGGCCACTATCCTGGCCACCAAAACTCTTCCAGACCGAGGGAGAGTCGTGGTCCACCTCAGGGAAAATCTGCATCTGCAGAGAGTCTGTTGGACCAGCGGGAGTCGGCCAGTTTCCTCAGGAACAGATCCACATCCACACCACATACATTTCAGGTACATCACTAATAGATTTACTCATTACTTTCTTTATTTTGTTTCTACTTTTAAACTAAATGTATCTTCTCAAAAAGATAAAACTAAAAAAACTGGCAAAATGCACATGTTTCTGTTGTATTTTCCATTGGGACAGAAGGCACATGACAAAGAAGAGAATCCAGAACCAGTCAGCACCATGGAAACCCAGAGGTATGTACCAGTGGCAACAAAATGGGACATTTTAATTGGTTTTTAGGTCAGGAGAGTATTAGGTCAATGATGTGTTCACCAAGCATAAATCTCATCTTAATTCATTGTGGCACCTAAAACGTTAACACCCACCCACTCCAGTGAACAACATTCTTTTGAAAAGATTTACATAAGCACCATAGACCAGGAATAAAAGAGCTGGTATACAGAAGAAAACCATTTAGAGGATGCAAAAGATATGAGACTGGGCCGGTGGTTATTCTTTCAGCACGACAACATCAATAAAAATACGGCTACAATGGAACCATCTAAACGGTTCCATTGTATTTAGATGTATTTAGGTTCCTTTGTAACTGGGCCATGTGCTACAATGGCCCAGTTAAAGCCCAGATGTAAATCCTATTGAGAAACTCTGATAACTAATGACAATTGCTTTTGAGAGACTCTCTGTCCAGTCTGATTGACTGTAAACCATGTATCATTTTTCTTCCAATTCACAATTTTCCACTGATTAGTGTTGATTTTTAAGATCCCATCGAAATACATTCAGGTTTGTAATTGTTATGGAGCAAAATTTGAAAAATTACAAGTAGATTGGCAAGTCACTTTATTTCTTTTAGTCATTCATATTTAAATCTCCACTTTGCCAGAGCTTGATTTGAGTTTTTTCTTTGTTTTATTCTGAATTTTATTGTCAATTTCAGCTGCCAGAATAATGAAGCAGAACAACCATTGGAGAAGCGAGTCCCTGAAGGCCAGCAGCGTTCTCGCAGGGTGGGGCAGAGGGGAAAGTCCATGGAGGAGCTTGGGGCATCGAAGATAACTAAAGTATCGACCCTGAGCAAAAGCTCAGAGCACCTGGATCAGCTGCGGAGGAATTCAGCTGAGCCTGCAGGAGGGAGCAGAAATGACAGGGGTATTTCACACTTTGCTGAAGACAGAGGCGCTCGACGACAGGAAACAAGAAAAGAAGCAGAGTTTGTTAGTCAGAATAACTCTCAGGGACAGAACCAACACCAAACCCAGAAACATCCTCCCCAGAGGCAAAGCTCTGAGCAGAGGGAAGATGCAACAAAAGAAACGGACTCTGGTGGATCCGTCTCTCCAGTCTCCAGTGGAGAACCCAGTGAGACATTTTCCAACCCACCTTCCCCCAAAGGTCAAAAGATCAGTGAATGGGAGATCAAATCCACCTGTTCCACACCCACACAGACAAAGCGTCCTTGTGAAAGCACACCTGTCTCCAGGTAAGAGGAGACTTTGTCATTCTGTTTTCTGCATACTAACTAAGATTCCTAAGTTATTTTACTATGTACCTGGTTCTGCCTTTTCAGTTCCTAATTATGATTATTTTATTTCTAGTAGAAGTGGGACTTCCGCAAGATTAGAGAGGGAGCAAACTGTCGACGAATCAAGTGGCGAGATAAACCACGAAGTGACTCTGAGCTGCGGCGTCACCACAGATCCGTCACTGTGGATTCTCCCACCAGAAGAAGAGCTCAAAGAGGATCTCCGGAACTCCTTTCAGACAAACAATGTTTCCGACGAGCGTGGCAGCCCCATCTCCACGAAGCAGACAAGCGACTCCTCTGTGTCTCCCTCTACGTCTGCCTCCAAAGCAGAAGTCAGTCACCAGGCAGACGAGCAGAAAGAACCGGATCTGGAAGCTGAGACGGTGGGACAAAAGGAGGAGACGGAGAAGAGGGAAATGCCAGAGGGAGAGACAGACAGCTCAGAAACGTCTGCCAAGAAACCTAAGTGGGAGGAGCTTGTAAAGGCGGTGGTTAAAGCTGACCAGTCACTGGCCAGGGTGCTCTGTCCGCTGGCCAGTCGTAAGACTGCCCTGATGTTGATGGAGCAGCTTCTGTCGGAGGACACCCTGCTGATGGAGGAGCACTACAAGAAGAAACAGGAGCAGAAAGGAGCTGGTGAAAGGTGAATTTAGTGGTAAAACTTGGTTCAAAAGTGGATTCGTTTCGCACACATTTTGACCTGTCATCCCTCCAAGTGACAAAAACTAGATCTAGTATCAAAAATTACTTTATTCACACATTTGGACAGAGCAGACAAGTTAATCATGACCGCTTGATGAATATTTCCATGAAACTTTACACTGGCTCCACAACAGAGCCTTGCCAGTGTTGCATTACATTTTGTTACGCCACATGTGCAGACACACCTGGTTATTTGCTTAGACTGGGATGTGTGGATGGGTAATCAGATACATGGAGACAGTGTTCTTCTGTTTCTGCTTTTTGTAATGCCTCATGACCTTCCTCAGCACTCCTCAAGCATGGCACTGCAAATATGACATTTTTGCCAAATCATGCCTGAACTGCAAAAACAGCAGAGAATGTATGGATAAATGACGTTGTATTGACATAAATGTATTTCTGTCATTAGCTACGAAGCGAGTAAAGGAGCTGAACCGTCTCCATGTCCGCCTGATTCAGACAGCGAGAAATCTCAGTGTACGGATGAGCAAAGCCAAGCTGATGTCAGTGAAATGAAGGTAATTATTAGATTAAAAAAGCACCTCAAATAATGAGCTCATTATGAAGAATGAAGTATTGGCATGCATAAAAGTCTTTCCTGGGTTTTAAATGAGATAAAAGTTTAAATAAGTCCTAATGTTTTATACTACTTCACTATTTCCTGAATTTGGTGTAAACAGGATGAAAATTGCACAACTACAGCTTCCTTTGGGTTTCTACTTTTTAACCAAATCTGGTGATTTTAAATTGATACCATCTGGTTGCTATTTGGCCTCAAGCGGACCAGATAGCCATCTCCCTTATCACGTTATGTTCTGTCTGCCTCTTATCAGTCTCTAGCTTGTGTAATATCTGGCTTTGCAGCTAACTCTCGTTTTTCTTCCTGGCTGCCCTGCAGACTCTCTCCTGTAACTTCATATCTTCATCCTTAATCATTTTCTGTACCTTGGAATATTATTCATGCATGTTGAACTTTTCCACGTTTTATGCTGTGACAAACACAAGCTCCAGTCCATTTGATTGTTGTTTTACTTGATAGACCAACCTGAAGTATTACATAGTTGTGAAATGGAAGAAAAACGAGGGACAAATTTAAACTTTTGCAAATACGGATTCAAGTCTGTTATGATTTTTCTCTACCTGGTTTGGACATTAAATTTGTGCCCATTTGTTTTTGCTAAACACCTCAAGCTCAGCCAGGCTAGACGAGATGACATTGAAAGCATCTGTGAATTGTGGTTCAAATCTTGTCGGAATGGCCCAGTCAAAGTGTGTTTGTTGACAAAATAGTTCAGTTTTGGTTTGATTTGGTAAGAGCAGCTTCATCCAGGTCTTTGCTGTGTGAGCCAAACTGCTCATGGCAAACTGCAGATGAAACTTCTGACTTTCTGTCAACAATGATTTTCTTATCTGCGCTTTTGTCAGATTTTTGTTGTATTGTAAAGAATAATATGTGAATTTTATTTAAGGGCAGCAGAGTAAACGAGGTCGACTACAAATGTTTGCCACACTTTTCAGACTTTAACTGCAACTTTAAAAGTCATGTATCATTTTCCTTCTGTTCCACATTTATGCACTATTTTTTGTTGGTGGTCTACTGCATAAAATGTCTTGTAAATATATTAAACATTTAGCTTGTAGCCATGGCAACAGTGAAAAGATTCAGAGGTTGTGAATAGTTTCTCAAGGCATATTTTTCTGTTGTGTTCGCAGCGTTTGTTAGTTTCTTATGTCAATGAGCAGCTGCGTTCTCTGGAGGAGTCGCGTGGAACTCTGCAGACAGAGGTGGAGGAGAACGAGGCCCTCGGGGAGGCAATGAAGCTGCTGGTGGGTGAGCGCTGTCTGCCAGTGGAGCTGGAGAGGTACAACCTGTTCATCGGGGACCTGGAGAGAGTGGTCAACCTGCTGCTGTGCCTTTCTGCCCGACTGGCCAGGGTGCAAAACGCCCTGAGTGTTGTGGACCAACACACCGACGCTGAGGAAAAGGTAGGAAGCCCGATTGTTCTTGTTGCTTTTGGAGTATTGTTGTTTTTAAATTTTCACTTTTGCACTGCTTTGTTGTTATACGATGGATTATTAGGGCTATATTAATTCAGTTCAGCTCAATTGAGTTCATTTATGGTGCTAATTCACAACAAACGTCATCTCAAGGTGCTTTGCAAAAAAAATGTACAAATTTAATAATGTCAATTCGAACCCACATACATTCCAATTGACCCTAGTTATTAAACAGTACAATATGCTCAATTAATTATTCAAAGTAGATTTTAGAAAAAGAAAATTATGAGAACAAAGTCATAGTATTGCAAGAATTAAGTCATGATATTGTGAGAATAATGTTGAAATAATGCATGAAAAAGGTGGTGAGAATAAAGTCAGAATATTTCTAGAATAAAGTCATATTATTACAAGAATAAACTTGTAATGCTATGACTTTTCTGGTAATGCAACTTTATTTTTGCACTTTTAATTCTCTTGTAAATTTCAAAAAAGTCTTGTAGCACTTTGAAAATTACAAGAGTTTAAAAAAATATGTTCTTGCACGCTATTTTTCTTAGCATTATCTGTTTTGTTTTATTTTTATGAATCTCTAAGTAGTTTCCTCTTTGCTGTCTGCATAAAATATAGTATACAATAAAATTAAAAGATTTTCAATGAGTTAAAGGTTTGATAATAATCAGCCTATGTCCTCTAAAGCCCTACCATCAGCGCTGCATATTATGTTTCCTTTTACGCTTCTGCCTGCCCCTCCTAATGCTGTTTACACATACACACTAATGCACTTGAGTAAAAGCAGACCGTCAGCAAGTGCTTCTAAGGACACGTTATTTTATGTACCCAAGCAGATTTCTGGATTTACTGCAGCTCATTCAGAGTTCCTGGATAAGCAACAAGCACAAGCGGCTCTGATGCCTTCAGCTTTACGCTGGTTGGGTTTAATTTTGCCAAAGCAAACAGAGCAGCAGGGAGAAGTTGAAGGGCAGCTCTGATGAAGTCAAGGTTTCTAATTGTGTGGAATGTATAAAATGCTCCTGAGTTTATCTGTATTTAATGACCAAATTCTCTACCTTATCTGTTTCCAGGACAAACACTTTAATAGACATTAGAGGATCGATTAACAAGTATTATATGCAAACTTTTTCTAAATGTTTAGGAAAAATTTTAAAACAAAGACATATTGCTTTTTTATTAAATTGTCAGCCTTGTTGAGAAACATGAAACTTCCTGTCCCTTATTGTCCCTTGTGATGTAATGCAACCCCCAAACCCTCGCTCGTTTGTTTCAGCTTCAGCTCATGTTTGCATGGATGCATTTGATTTCTAGATTTATTTTTGAAAGCATTCATTGTTCATGTGTCCATAAACTGGACATGACTGAAGAGCGTTCTGCACACACAGGGCTTGTTAGAGCCTCATTTGCTCTCTTGCTGTTATCAGCAGCAGTGGTATTTACACTGACTCACCGAAACTCTGGTCCAGTTTCGATGACATTTGTATCTACCCTGCCCTCTGTAGACATAAGGACACACTGCAGCTTCTGACACGTGATGCTGCAACTTCCACATCATCTAGTTCCAATGAGAAAACTGCCTCCAAAGTAATTTTTTTAATATGTGGATCTTGTACTGTTATAACTAAAACTTCAGCTTAATGTATTTTTTTTTTGTTTTATGTGTTAAAGCAGCAATAATTGGTACAAAGTTTTTAAATAAAAGAAAAACCAAGTTTTCATTTTCTTAAATACATAAGAATCATAAAAGTGTTGCATGCAATTGAATTCAAGCTCTGAGTTATTAGTTTGTAAAACTACTCTGTGCTGCAATTACAGCTGCAAGGCTTTGGTTTATGAACGTATAGGATCTGAACATTTTGCTCTTTTGTCTTGTCAAAAAAGCCGCCACAACGTGTTCCCCAAAACCGCTGAATTTATGAGATTATATTACATAAAGTTGGACTTTCCTTACTGATAAGATGACTTCTGGAGGCTTCAGAGGTTTCAGAGTAAAGTGTCCTGAATACAAATGCATGTCACTCTTTTGCTGCACTTTTTTATAAAATCCTGCAGTGGCGGTTTATTAGTTGCGATAATTCCGCATTTACCTCACTCCTAACTTTTCCACTTGTTTTGAGTAAGAAACAGCAAGGGACATTTATTTATGTACTGCCATTGATGCATTAATATAAAGAAACATTAAAGCATTGCAAAAATTATACATTGAGATGTAACAATACAGGCATTAAAAGCAAAAAGATACAAACATTCTAATAATCCCTGTGACCTTTGGCGTGTTTGACACTAATCTGTGACAGGAGTGGGTTTCTACTGCAGTGAGACTCCATCCAACAGGTGGAATATTACATTTCCATACAAAGTGTGAGCTTATGGCTAGTTACAGCATTCTGCACAGTCCTGTGTGGGATTAATTTTGCACACCTTAATATTGCAATAATGTATTTCCAACATATTGTGCAGCCCTAGTTATACTGTAATAGTCTAAAAATATTAAATTCCAATAAGCTGACAGGATTTAAAAACATTAAATTATATGAACACATTTGCAAAGCACAATATAAACCTGGACAAGAACCTTTGACGGTATGAAGTCTAACGAGTCTGCTGTGCTGCATGCAGGAGTCTCTGGACAGTCGCCACCGCCTGCTGTGCAAACAGAGGGAGGATGCCAAAGATCTGAAGGATAACCTGGACCGCCGAGAGAACCTGGTCTCCACTTTCCTGTCGCGCCAGCTGTCTGCCGAGCAGCTACAGGACTACCGGCGCTTCGTCCAGACCAAGGCCTCACTCCTCATCCGCCAGAAGGACCTGGAGGAGAAGCAGAGGCTGGGAGAGGAGCAGCTGGAGGCGCTTTCTAACATTCTGAACATGTGAAGGAACAGACACTGTGGCTCTGGTTTTCAGGCTTTTTGGATGTAATCCAATCATGACTAATTTTTTTCTCTCCCTCCTTTCAAGAGTTTATGAAGTCAAGTGGACTTTTTTCGCCCACCTCCGTTTGCACAAGCAGCAGTGTGCATTAAAACATGTCTTAATGTTGTACATTTGTTTTCACTTTGAGCAGAATTGAACTGTCAGTGTGCCTTGATATATATTATTGTAGCTGTTGGAACGTTTTATCTTAGAGCTGCTGTGCAGAAACTTGTAGTAATTCATATACTGTCCTTTTGTTGTCCACTTAGATAATAGCCCTGCAGCCCTGTACCTGCACCTGTGGAAACCTACAATAAGCTTTAAGATCGTCTCTGAGCAGCGACGAGGCTTTGGTAGCCTGACGGGGGGCGGTGTGCTGTTCCATGTCTGGAAAAATGTACTGTAGATGTAGAAGATTTAATATTCTTCTTTTTGGGTGTCTGTATTTCTAAATGCATTTCAAATTAAGGTTCTAAAAACCAAAATAAATAATAAGTTCAATGGAAAAAAAGCACTTTGTAACGACACATGTATGCACATTACATCAAACTGGAGTCTAACTCATTTCAAGTGAAAGCCTTACTCCATCCGTTAAAATGTTTTTTTTCCCTCTTCACTTTTACAACTTTTTCAGGCTTGTATTTCATGATGGTTGCATTCATTTTCATGTCCATAACAAATAAGTACATGAAATGCATAGTACAATCTTCACCAAAGGCAAAATTGATGACTGCAAAGTCTCCGCAGTAAATATGTTTATAAAATGGAGATGTATGTGATAATTAATCCAGTGAGGAGAAAGAAGAAATCTTGTTCTCTGTCGGGTAGCTTGGAGACTTACTGGCACCCATTAAAAACATTCTATGGTGAACCCAGTCTGGCTGTAATTTGTCACAGTTTATGTAATTTCTGCTCCACTTCTGACCAGCATTGTTATCAATCAGCAATTCAATTTCTCCAAACTCTGTCACCAGTAAAATGTATGTTAATGAACTTAGTTATTGTTCAAGTCTCACTTTTTTCATATAATCATACATGTTTATTTGTGAGCGTTCAAGAACAGAATCTCACACATCTCTCACAAACACTGTCGGCTCTCTGCTCAAGCTATTGGTTCCAGCTGTATTATGTCCATTTTTCTCAGCTCTGCGATTTTGTTTACCCATAATTCCAAGATTTTTATTGCATATAATCCCAGGGAAATTAAGGTTACCAGTACATAGATGGGTTAGGTAAAAATCCACCCTTCATATCTGTGTTCACTAGATGATTTTTGTATCAAATGTTCTTATTTTTTGTGTGTTGCCAATAAGTGACCACACATTCATTTGACATATTTAAATTAAAATGGGCTTTTTGTGTCGAGGAAATAATCCTTTGTATAATTTAAAGATCATTATCCATATGTGGTAGCACCTTCCTGTTACCCAGGAGATTCTTTTTCTTAGAGACTGACTACCTGCCATTCACTGCTGTTCAGTAATTTAATAATTTATAGGTGTCCTGACTACACAACACGAAGAGTCTTGAATATTTCCTTACCTAAATCCATAGATACTAAACTCACGAAAGCAGTTATCACGGAGTATTTCCTCTTATGTCCTTTTGCAGAAGCGACATCTTATACTTGAAACACTTTTAATAGGTTTAATTTACTTCGGGTGTCTTTATTTCCAGCTGTCTTTTGGTACTTGAATTGAATAACCCATCTACATGCAGTCGTACTGCATTTAGTTCAGCCATATTTGTGTCTTTCAGTGACATCAGAGAGCTGTTAGATAATTTTCTGAACTCTTTTTCTTTGTCTGTGAGAGTGTGTTCAGAAACTGATCCCCATGTCATTTTCCTCTCAGGTATTATAGCTGCTGGCTGCACCGTCTCCAATTTTTAAATGTAGGAGGAAAAAGCTAAAGTTCTTCTACATTGATTGACTCACTTTTTGCCACCAACAGAGGAAATTTTCTCTGGAGATTTTTACCTCCGTTCGTCACAGTTTTCTAAACAAACAAGTTTGTTTTGGTCTTTTTTTTGTTCTGACAGCTGAAGGATGAAAAGACCTTCATGCTGTTTTCTGTAGCTGGTTGGAATTCCTAAATTATGCAAACCTCCAACATTTTGAACAACCGAACAAAAAGACTTGAGGAAAGAGATGGGAAAGGAGGAGCAGTTTGTTTCTATATTTTTCAGGTTTGTCCAATTTACCATAATAAAAATAATGTTTGTTGGGAATATAATTTAATAACTACAGATCTCTGACGTCAGAATGAAACAAATCTATATAAAAGCCAAGTCAAAAAAATCACTTTAACCCATGGTGAGATTGATCATAGCAAACAATTCAAAATCAGTTTTCTCTGCTTTGTTTCACTCCCATTTTCTCCTGAGAGTTTTGTTTGTGCCTGTTTGGGGTTTTAAAAAATCCATGATGTTTGTAATATTGTGAATAAATTAAGCTTTCACTGTTCATTTGTGGGTTTTCATTTTATATTCCCTTCAATTTATACATATGCTATGACATCCAAACAGAGAAGATATTTATTCCAATTATTTCCCAAACCTTTGAGATAATTTTGCTCCAAACACTGTAGATAAGCCTTTTTGTACAGTACAGTACAAGACATGCAGATAAATTGACTAACAACAGGCAAGTTATGTGGTTAATCTGGTTGCCTTTTTGTTTAGGAGGCAGATTTGCTCCACAGCAAAGGGAAATGAGACACTCTTCCTGTTACACAAATGACTTTATTAAATTAATGGCATGGCAGGGGATATCTGGTTCAGTCAGTCTGCTGGGTAAGACATAGAAAAGAGACAGAGAGGCAAACAAACAACAAAAACTAATGGTGTTTACTTGATACTGGCAATAGTAATAATAAAAACATAAACTACATAAATAGAATGACACCAAATGTGCTGACTGCACCCAAAACCACCTGAGCAGCAAAGAGAGATCTGTTCTACCTGCTGTTGTGTGCTTCATGTGTGCTTGTAGTTGTGTGATGTGTTGAATATGTGTGTTTATATGCAACTGCATCCATGTCGAAGAAAAAGTTGTTTGCAGTAAACTGATGACTTAACTCAGAGCTCGCTTATGCCCTCTGCTGGCAAATCAACACACTGATTTTTAACAGAGACTCAGGAAATAACGTTTCTCATGTACATTTAAGAGGTAATGATTTAGTGAGTCAAGTTGAGGAAACAGAATGTTTGAAATCCTCAAAGGTGAAAACAAACCATAAAAAAACAAGCCTATGAACGCCTCCATAAATATCTACCTGACTGTTTAATACAAAGAGCCGTGCATGCAGGTTAAACAGTGAGATGCAGTTAATATGTGAGGCGTGAACTTTGAACAGAGTCATGGTAGCAGCTTCCTCCAGTCTGTAAACAGGGTTAATTATCTCCAAACCTGAGAGTTCAGTCTGCAGGTTCCATGTAACATTTCTGTCTTTCCTGCTGCTATTTTTTCTGGCCTCACCAAACTGGTAATGAAAAGGAAGAGAGAGGAAGGATGATGAACTGCAAAAGCAACAAAACCTGTAATAACAGTAGCAGTAGAGGTAAGACAAGGAGCTTAACTGAGGGGGATTTTTCAAAAACAAGATATCTGTTGGAAAAAAACAGCGCAGAGTTACAGCCTTGGAAACAAACCACAGGATGAAACCCTAAAGCTGCAGCAGGAATCAGTGTGAGAGAGAAATTGGTGAAAAAACTGCACATAACATGGTTGTTTTTTATGTTTTCTTTTTTACATCAGCTGTTAAAATAGACAAAATATACACAACAGATGATTCAGGTACTCAGATCTGCTTCAAGGCTCAGGTTTCAGTCTGAACTCTGAACTCTCCACCCACAGGAATGTCAGCACACCTTGAGTCAGCCTCCCTCCCCTGATAGTCAGTCATTAGTCGCCACACCCAGGAAGATTAACCAAAGATTGTACTCAGACTAAACACAAATGTAAAGATGTGGATTAGCAGAAAACAAAACAGCCTGAAAATTCGTCTTTATATTTAGCTTTTGTTTATCTCTGGTCACATTTTTTGCTTTGTTGTTAAACTTTGCATCAATCTTTTGCTATTGTTTGCCTGTCTGGAAGTAATTGTGTCTTCTCATGCTTGCTGGCTGACAATTTTGAATTATTTTTTTGGTGATCCTGGTTGTTTCTGGTTATCAGGGCCGGCTCAAGATTTAATGGGGACTTAGGCAGAATTTGATTTTGGACTCCAATACTAGATTACCTGACCTATATATCTAAAAACACTCTTTATAAATTGTTCAGATCAGGTTACTTTTCTGACAGATTCATTTAAAAGATCAACTAGAGTACAACATTTCAGTGTAAAGTTGGTAGAGAAGAGCTAATTGCTATTTATGAAATCATTTTTGTTCTTTTTGAGAAATCACACATTGAGCCAGCCATGCTGGTTACTTTAGGTCTCATATAGTTTTATTTTACTTCACACTGCTGGAGCCACTAGATATTTATTGTTAACAGGAAACCTTCAGCGCCTGGTTTGCTGGGATAATGGAAAAAGTGCAAGCATAGGGGTTACAGTGTTTTTTATTATGGCATCACATGAGGGCAGCTGCTTTGAGCAAGTATAGATAAAATACTTAAACCACAAACTCCCTGTCTAAGGCTATTTCAGGAAACTTAATGTTCTAGTCTATACTGGTAAAATTTAGAGAGAACACATTTTAGAACAATGTGTCCTCTCTAAATTTGGCCTGAAAAAAAGACTAAGGCAATGATTTACATGTTCTTTTCTATGCATCTCCAATGAAAATTTGACCAGGAAATTGACTCTTATCATAAACTCTATACCTCAAAACTGTAACAACAAAATTCAAGCGGAAAAAAGCAAAGCAACCATAAAGCATGTCTTGATTTTTTTAAGAAAGAGTAGGAAAACATTAAGGACTGCTGTACTTCTGCCTGTTAGCATGCATGAGTATCTATACATGTCCAGTATAAAAATCTGTATATGTGCTTCATTTTGTTGTTTAGTTTATGATTTGGAGCCAGAAAGTGCGAGTTTTCTGAAACATTGGCAGTAAAATGAAATAAATATGAACAAAATTCAAATAGACACTAAAAATGCAACATTGATTTTTATATGATGTGAAATGTTGATAGTACTCCAGACTCAGTGAGTCTGTGTTTAGCAGCATCTCTTTTCTGGAAAAAAACAATTCATATGAATTCTTTGAGATCAATAGAAAGTACTTCTGGCTCAGTGTTTTTATGCGTAATTGCATTAATTTCCTCCATGAAGCCATGTCTACTCTTCATTTCTATTCCTTAGGAAGTATTATTGGCTCAGCGTTTCAGTTTAGCTGTGTCCCTTTCCTAATTAAAGCCACTAAAAGATTTTGCGTTCTTATAGAAAGTGTCCCTAGCTCAGTGCCACCATTTTTTTTTCCTGAGAAGAAGCCATTGTCAAAATCTTGTTAGGTGCTTTGATATGACACTTGTGCTATTAAAAAAAAAAAATTAAATTAAAAATCTTTACTCTAAAATGCAAAAATGGTATACCTTCCTTGCCTCATTCTATTCATACCCGCCTATTTTTCCCTCATGGCTGCCCTAGAAAATGACATTTGCGTAACAAAACCTTTGGGCGAGGAGATGACCCGTCATCTTGATGCAGGAACAATGAAGGCTGCCGGGGAAGTGACATCATAAGTCACTTCCAAGAAACAGCAGGGAGGAGAGGGTTTTCTCCCTGCCGACGCCTCCGTAGCTTCAGGCTGCTGGTCATAAAGTATGATGGTACAGTTCGCTCTATAGCTTTCAGCTGCACATAAACACACCAACCCCCAGTCAGCTGCTTATCAGCCGGAATCACAGCTGTCCCAACATGCCGAGCAATATTTCAGAGAAATCTTGGCACCGAGACGCATAACAGATTTCAGGAAAACCTGGATGGCTTTTAATAAATGACCCGCTTTAAAGCTTTTAGCCAGATTTAATATACTTTACTTACATCAAAATACTTCAACTCAGTGACTTATAATATCTAAAAACATTATAATTATGTATTGTTTTGTTACAGAAGGAGTGAATATTTTCATTTGATTCTGACATTTTGATTTATGAATGAATTTTCTTGCTGATAAAGAGTTGGATTCACACATAAGTCCCACATTTTGATTCTCTCCTTTTGTAATCGCCCCTTTTTGTTCATCTCTGACTAAACAATTCAAGAGGCGAAACATGTCAAGTCTTGATTCGCAAATGTTTCTCATGTAAATAGATTCCAATCGCCAGCAATTCTTTCTGGAACTGAAATGATTGAAAACCAATTAAAATATCCACAAAAATAATGTAAAGAGTCTGCAAACACCACCTTAAAGGTTTCTTATTCAGTCGTCTTTTGAACAGGACATCCTTCTTCCAGATGTCAAAATTTCTTGATTTCATATCAATAATATACTATAGATTGCTTTATTACATCTGTAATTGTCAATATGATTGTTTTAGCAGCAGCAGGCTGCTGAAAAATTAAATAAAGTGATGTTTCCATCATTTATCAGCAGACAGAAGCGTTAGACATCACTCTGTGTCTGAAGCCAGAGGCTTCTTGCTCCTCACTGTTATCCTCACTCAGAGAGTAAAGTCCGGACCTCTGACTGGGTTTCTTTTTGTGGCTGATCACCGCTGGCTGGAAGAGACGGCTAAAGGAGTGCAGACCCCTGGAGAGGTCTGGCAGCACGTCCTGCTCCTCTCTCTGGGACAGAGGGTCCGTCGCCTGAGGTTGGGTCAGCGCTTTGGGCGCTGTTAACATCTCCTTGACAGTTTTAGAAATGCCCTTGTGCAGGTAGTGGCAGGGCCTGTTGCCACAGTTGTCCCTGATCCTGACGTTGGCCCCGAACTCGCCCACCAGCATGGCCATGATGTACTCCTGGTCATGCTGAGCAGCTATGTGTAGAGGAGTGTAACCCCCGTGGGATTTTGCGTTGATGTTGATGTTGACCTTTCCCTCCCGGACCATGTCCATGACCACAGAGAGCATTTTACTGTTCCCACACTTGGCTGCCCAGTGCAGGACGGTGAACCCCGAGATGAAGTCCTTCTTGTGGGCAAGATGGCAGTCGCCGAGCAGCAGGCCGTGAACCTGGGTCCATTGGCCCGCAGCACACTTCACCAGCCACTCGTGCTCCGTCTGGTCCAGAGGGAACATGGAGGAAATCCTTGAGTCTTTGGGTTCCTCTGTCACCTTGGAGCCCCTCGCTGCCCTCCTCAGCTGGGGCGAACAACTCCCCACTGAGGACGGCTTCCTCTTAGTCTTGGAGGTGTCTGCTTTTTGACTGTAGGGAGGTTCTTCTGGGTTCACCCTCAGTTTTTGGATCTCCACCCTGCTAGAAGCAGGTATTCTCAGAGGAAGACCATAAGGTTTGCTCTGGGCCCTGACTTCATCGTTCTCCTTCCTGTTAACATCAAAATTCAACATCCTTCTAACCGTGACCTCCTCGCATTTGCTCCTCTGCAGAGCCAGCTCTATGGGAGATAAAGATGCAGGATTTCCCCCAGAAGCAGCTACCCCTCCTGAGTTGTCAGTCTTTCCATCTTGCACATCTGGATCCTGCTCGCCTGACACATCCGTATTTTTATCATCATTACCGTTTCCAGTCGTTTGGCTCCCTCCGAGAAAATGCAGGTACGTTTTTCTGAGAATAACGAACCGGATCCCGTCGATCGCTTTGACGTAGGCGACATTGTTCACCAAAGTCTTGAAGAACTCTCTGTTCCGATCCTTTTCCGCCGGATCGACACAGTCCACTGAGGATTTAAAGTGTGCCTCCAGATCGGATTTCTTCACTTTCCCCCCCTCAGCCACTAGCAAAGAAATGATGGATTCCTTTGTTAAATCCATGAATAAAACTGTTCAAGCCAGAACAAAAAGAAGAGCCTTGTGTGCCGTTCAGACACCTGGCTGCTGTTTTCTCCTCCCTCTCTACCTGGGGGAGTTTCTCTGTCTCTGTCCCGGGCAAGGTGTGGACGTGGAAATGATTTGAATAAAATACCCACGTGTTCTCAAAAGAAAGTGAAGTGGTAGGACGTTTAAAGCGTCATGAGAAATGAGAAACGTTTACAGAAGCCTAAAACATCAACTGATTTCATGCGAATAATTGTAAAAGGTGGAATTCCTCCTACATAAAAGAATTAAACTTTTCCGCATGGATTGAAGTCTTTTTTCCCCCTTCTGTAAAATTCACCCTACAATAAAGTAGAATATGTCACATGATGACTTAATTATCCACTAATTGGCTGCAAACAGTTGCAAGCTCAATCTTTGACCGCATTTGCTCATTTAAACGGAACAATGTATTTTTTAGAAAGAATTATTGCACATGAAGTAGCCTAAAACATTTTATGAACCTCACATATTTGTGCTGTCATATCATATATCAGCTCCTGCCCTGGCTTGAACTATAATGACATTCCTGAACTGAAAGGGAGGGTCTGATAAGAAGTGGCCATATTGAAACCAATGCTGTGCCGCCCGTACCCGAGTCGATTCTTTGTGCTGATTCATTTAACGGAATTAGAAAGAACTCTTGTGTTCTTTTCAACACAAACTTAAGTTGCAAATTTAATTTTACTGAAAATTTCAATATCCCAGGCCAATATTAATAATAATAATAATAATAATAATAATAATAATAATAATAATAATAATAATAATAATAATAATAATAAATTCTCACATAGCTATGTTGGCTTAATAAAAAAAAGTCCACACATGAACTGTGCAGTTCAACTTTATTGTTCCTATGCTTTTAACCCCTCACAGTGCTCTGTTTCTGCCCCTTTACCTTTTGCACTGTTGTCTGCCAAACATTTCCTTCCACTCAATTTTACTTTCAAATTCACTTTGTGGAAATGTCTGTTTTAATTTGCACAGAGACTACAGATGGAAACTAGTTTAAGCTAAATCTGGTGCAAAGTATCTTTTATTAATGTTTTTACATAAACTAAATTACATAGTTCAAAGAGTGCCAGATTTAAATAGACAGTTTTGATGACCTATATTTCTTTTACACTTGCAAATTACAGTTGGGTGATGTCTATCAACTTCAACAGAAGCCCTAGTCTTTGTCTCTAAAAATTATTATAAAGATGCTAACATACCCTGAAATGTTTTTTCATTTATTCAGTAAACACACATTACATTTCATAATTATGCACAGCCATGAATGGAAGTTAATACTCTGTCTCTAGAAGGTTAGACAATCATTAGCTGAAGTCATGAAGTCAGTTTCTCTTTCAGTTCCAAACATTCTGCAAAAATCTTTAGCAGCACAGAATTTACAAGGCAAAACATGAGACTAAGCAATGTTTTTACCAAGCTGTAGCTTTGACTTTTAATGGATTTAAAATATCTCTTACAGATTATTAAATAGTCACAGGGAGCCTTATAAGGAAATGGATTTATCTTTTTTTGGCTTAGACCATTCAAAAGTCAAATCCTGGTTCAAAGTAATATTTGTTGTAGAAACTCATAGCAGTCTATTTCTCTCCGGCATTCAGACTCTAAAAGGAACATGTCAACAAACACAGGTTGACTTGTTGCCATTGGTTTAAGAAACTCATTTGTTTAAAGCTGTCAATTTAATTTCTAGCTATATCAAACATATTACAGAATCACTAATGTTCAAATAAGTTTAACAAAGATGGCTTCCACACAAATATCAAAAGTTACAAGAATGAAATATACAGTCATTTCAGCAAATTAGACATACATACAAGTCTCATTATATGTCAGATTAAAGGTACATTTTGAAATTAACCAGATATTGAACATACTTTTCATCTAGCCTACATTTCTGTTTTTAAAAATCGATTTTTTTGTTAGTCAGATGTAATATTCTAATTTTAAATTATTTACTTAGCTGTAAAATTATGGAAAATAATAATTAATAGAAGACTTTATACCTATCTGTGTGTAATTGATCTATATAATGTATACCCCACAAAAAATGGTTTGGGAACTGAAGATGCCTCTTTTTCAGGAGCTAAGCCAAAGGATTCGGATCTCTGAACGGAACTGAAATTCCCATCACTAATTGAAACGTGTTCGTCACGAACAAAGATGTAAACCATGTCAAGATAGTTCACACCCTTTCTTGAAGTTAGGCACTGGTCTTCATAAACGTTTTAATGGAAAATTAACGATACTCTATTTTGGACGAGTGGGAGGAATTGGTCTAGTTGTTACATAAAAAACAGGTAAGCCTGAAAGCTAATTTCAACAATTTGCAAACGGTTCAATTCTACCTTTATTTATCTGATTTTAAAAAAAGTTTTAAAACCGCCTCTCGGGTAAAGATGAATAAAATGACCGACCGACGATCAGACAAGGCAGCAGGGAACCATCTTGACACGGTTCGCCTCCGCCTTGTGTCCCTCTGTTCCCATCTCTGTCGGCTCGCCGTCAGTTCGTTTAGCAGGCAAAGTAAGTAGAGAGGAGGGCTGTTCCCTTTCGCCTCTGCTCAGTCTGCTGCTCAGCACGCCGTCAACACACATTCCACACCATGGCTGCCACGGAAGTGGACGTATTTTCGGTAAGCAAATGTCACTGCGCTTCGTGTTTAGTCCCGTCAGCGGAGCAGAAAACGGTAGAAGTGCGGCATTTAGGGGCAGCACTTGGTTGGTTGTCGTAAATATGCGGGTGTGTAGCTAAGCCTCCCCCGCTTATGGAGCCTGTTCATCAGCGCCTGACGAGATGGTGGAAGTGATTTCTGCGACGGTGACTCAGTGGGTTTGTCGCTGTGAAGTCTAATCAATGTGGCTGCAATTTCTAGCTTGCTTATAGTAATATGTTCGTTTTCTACCCATGCATGTTTGGTTGGATGTTTGTTAGTATTATGCTAACATTAATGGTTGGCTTTAAATGAAGTGCCTCCAAACATAACAGCAAGGAAAGAGAACAACCAACACTGTCAATGTGGATAGTTGCAGATGAAAGTCCTCCCTGTTTTAAATTGGAGTTTATTTGCTGCTTTGAATTGTAAACTCATTGGAACCAGATGTGCTCAAAATACTTTCAAAAGATTCAGTTTCACCTGGGGAAATACATATGCACATAACTTACACAGAGGTCATGTATGCAACTTAAAAAAAGACTTCATTTTTTTATTTAAAGTACTTGCATTAATCTCATAATGGTCAGATTAAACACCAGTTATTTACCTTAATAGTCCCATATTTTAAGCCAAAAGGTCATGTTTCTTTCTCTAGGACATTGTTCCCCAACCCTGGTCATCAAGTCACTCTGCCCTGAATGTTTTAGATGTTTCCCTGCTTTAACACACCTGACTCAGATGATTCCTGTTCCTCCAAACCTCTTAATCAGACATTAATTGAAGTCAAGTGTGACTTGAGAACCAGGGTTGGGAAACACTGCTGTAGAATGTGAAATTAAATTATTTTAAATAACTTTAGGTAAAGTTTAACTTTAAGTTGTTAATTATTTTTTTAATTAACAACAGACCTTGTTTGGGCTGGAGAAGTATGTAGTCAATCAAGTCACTTGATTTTATTTTGTATGTATGTGTCTGAAAATATGAACACCATTTGAATAATGCAAAAAAAGCTATAATAGGAAGAGGTGCGAAAAGTTAAGATATGTGTGCATAAACTTTTTTGTTGTGAGATCTGCCTGCTGTGGTATTTTTAGTACGGACTTTGTTTCAGTTTGTTTATTTAAAGCAATTTCTTATTTCTATTTGGCAATGTTTGCTTTCCAATACATTGGCTCACCAAAGTTTTAAAGAACTATGGTTTCAAAACTGCTAAAAATCTCCTGTTGCACTGGAGTTATCTTGAACTGTATGGAAGTAGAGCAGCACAGCACTGCCCCTCCTCTACTGCTTGTTGTGCACTGCTGGTCAGCTGGCTTAAAGAAGACTACAAGAATGTTGTTTTTTGCTTAAAGACAAATTCAGTTCTTACAAAATATTCTGGTGTGAAAAGTAAAGTAGTCCTTATTAACTAGCTAATCCATCTTGTTATGGCTGAGTTACTGTACAAGTAGCGCAACAGCAAAAACATGCTCAGACCTGAAACTTCAGAATTGCATAAAGACAATTTCAAAAACCCACCTGTTTAGAGTTGCCTTTGATTAGGAGTAACTGGAACATTGATCAATATGTTTAATGCATATTAGCTTGATAATTTTGATGATGGCATTTGACAAAATGTAATGTTTATTGGATGGTTTATAATTGATAAGTGTTTTGATTATATAAAGCACTTTGAAATGCCTTGTTGCTGAAATGTGCTATACAAATAAACTTGTTCGATGCACAAAAATAGCTAGGATTTATTCTATATTCTAAGTCATTTTATCAAAATCCAAGCAAATACTGAATTAAATAACAATAGATGTATTTATCGGTTTATATTTATATTTAGTGACTTACTGTATATGTTGTATCTAGTGCAGTTTTCAATCTGATTTGGTGACGATAATTTTGTTAATCTAAGTAGAAGTTATACGGTATTACACATTCTAAATTGTTATAAACAATACGACAAACTCACATGATCTGTCAGTATCTTACAGAGTAATTTGTACTTATTAATGCAGCTAAATGTAATTTGCATTTAAATGTAGTTGAATAAAAGATACTGTAATAGACATGAAAATGTTTACTGTATAATTTTTCTATGCGCACAAACACAACGGCTGCCAGTGTAACCATAGAGACCTAACACAGTTCTCCAGTATTAGTCTATAGAATATGTACAGGGTCTCCCATTGGTGACACAAAAGAGAGAGAAAATAGTTTTCATTCTTTAGTTTAAATGATTAATAAGTTTGTGATGTTTACAGGGTGTAGATATTCTAGTCAGATGCTGAATCACTCAGCCTTTCTCTATAGAGGATAGCAGCAGTAGGATGGACATATTTTCAGCTTGGGTTGGAGCTTGTTTTCTATTACGCGGATTGTAATAATGAGCGGTACCAGTCAGGTGTGACCCAATGGAAATAGCAGCAGGGTGGGACAGTTTGTAGAAAACACCAGTAACACTGTGTAATAATAGTAGCAGAGAGAATTTCATAGAAGAGTGGCCGGTGCAAACGACTGGGATTTAAAGAGAGGGGATTAACTTTTTTGGCAGATGCTTGAAAAGGTTCTTGAATTGGACAGTAAGCAGCACAGAGATCCAGGGATAAAGAGATTAAGTTCACACTCCGGGCCACTCCGACTGCTTAGTGGTGCAACACGTCGTCGAAGAAGAAAGGAGCCGATCCAAAAAAAGAGAACCCGATCTTGCTCAATTAGTACTTTTTAATTTAGGTCCAGCACTTGTTCCAAGAGATCTTGCACACTGGTGATTTTTATTTATATATCTTAATGTCTCTCTTGGAATACAAAACCAGAGGATTGATTGGAGGGAAATGCTGAGAAAGCAGGGGAGCAGGCCAGAGTTTGCAGCTGCCTGACTGACTTCCTGTCTGACTTTGTGAACGAAGTGAGACCACATTGAACAAACTGTCATGCCCTCCTGCCTGACTGCGTAAAGCGAGGGCTGTTAATTATGTGCAGCTATTGATAGAGACATGCGGCTTGTCAGACTGTAGGTCCACATCGACCCCATCTGATGGAAATGGTAGCTTTGGGATGAATTTCTGAGCAGGATGCACAGGAGGTGATCGATTGAGCCCGACTGACCAGTAACTTTTATTGTTTTCATTTAGTAGCGGCATCTGATTGTGCATCGTGTAAATGGTTATGTAATAAAATGCCCCACTACGTATCCAGCATGTACAGTGCTTGCTGACCATGAAGAGCCTCTCCCTGGAGTCTTGCATGCATAAAATGAAATTAGCTTCATCGAGTGCTTAAAGCAAAGAGACAAGGAACAAGGAAGTGTTCATGTGTGCTCTAGTTTGAGGTCCATTCTGAAAACTCACTAGTTTTATGCACCAAGACAAGTGGGAAGAAATTTCCTGTATATTTCAGGTCTGATTGTACAACAGATACTGATGTTGGTGGGTTGTTTGTGTTCTCGGCTGCATAGGAATATAAAATCCAGAGGTTTCCTGAGGCAAATTCATCAACCACCATAACATTGATGGAGAGTGACAGCCCAGATGTAGCGTCTTTAGTGATGATGAGTACTTACAAATCTGAAAAAACTCAGGAAATAAGGCCAACATACGTCTTAATATAATGTTAGGAAACATTTAGTGTTTCATGATGTCTCGCCACCTCAGAAGGGAGATTCTACCTGCTCCCATCTGACCCATCATCACTCAGCTGTTTGCATTATTGATGCTTTTATTGATTTTTATCTGCCTTTAAGTAGGAATAAAATCCCTTTTCTTGGTTATATAAATTATTTCAATGCTTCCTTCATAAAAGTGTTTTTAACTATGAGAAAAGTAATCTTCAGGTTGATTGCTTAGACTGTAAATAATGTAACCTGTAGATTATTTTAATGCTCTTCCTCTTGAAGACTTGAATACTGGCAGTGTGTGTATTTGCACCAAAGATGTTCTTTGAGTCCTTGCAGTGTGTTTTAAACTGAAAGTATTGCAGGGTGTGTGGACTGTGTGATATTAGGAAAACATGATAAGAATGTATTGATTGCTATAATGTGTGTATAATAATTTTCATTTAATTAATAATACATTTATTTGCACTGAATTAGCAGCTCAGGGAGATTTTGCAGATTGGAATGGTGATACTTTGGATCATAACCAAATCATAACTCTGAGAAATAAATTTGTTGTCGTTGAAATTTGTAATAATTGTTTCTTTTTGAAGAAGTACGAGAAATGCTATCACATTGGTGACAGAGTTTTGAATCTTTAAAAAAAACAAAACATTACAATTTTTGATTTACAAGCATATAATTTTGTATAGTGGTGCATATATTTGTTGGATGGACTCAAAAACATGAGATGCTAAAACTCCCAGTGTGGTGGATGAAGATGGAGAAAAACTTTCTTCTGTCTCTGGTTCCCTCCTTCCCTCCTTCCCTCCTTCCCTCATTCCCTGCTTTCTGTCTTGTCTTCTTCCCTTCTGTCCTAACTCCTTCAAACCTCTTGTCTTTTTGTCCTTTCTTCATTCCTTCTTCTCTGTTTCTGACTTTTCCAGGTTCCACATTAAAAGTCTTTTATTATTCACTATAAAACATTATGGGAACTCTATAGTCTGGAAAAGGTGGAACTTTTAGGTGAAAGTAGAAACACGGCCTCATATTTTCCAAAAGCAAAGTATATCTACCTCAAGAAATCCTTCCTTTCTGTCTCATCACATCTGTGTATTTTTTCCTCTCTTCCTGTTGGCATGAATAAAGCCAGTCTGTGGTGATACAGTTGATGTACGTGAGTGATAAATGCAATAAAGAAACTAGTTTTCATTCCTTTGTTGCAGTTGAATTCCTAATGGGAAGCATGACGTTGAAATCTCAACCGTCAACATTTTTTGCCGTTGCAACATCAGTGCCGGCCCGAGTAGGTACAGGAGGTTTGACGGCATGCGACTCTGAGATGGGTAGGTGTGGTTGGAGCTGGCAGCTTGGGAGAAACGTCAGGGCAAATAAAAAGTGTTGCTCAATGAATTCATGATAAAAAAAAAACTTTTTCCTGCTGACTGAAATTCCCAGCAGCCATCAGACAGGAAAAACCAGTCAGCAGCCACTTCATGTAAGGAGTATAGCCTGTATGTGTTGGTTTGTTGTTGAGGTTACTATGTGGTCCGATCACCTCACAAAACCTAAGTTGATTTATAAACGCAACACTTTGTTCAAAACCCTCAAACTGACATTTGCACATTCTCAACTTTCTAGACATGATTCATTCTTCAGAAACTCTTAAAAGATGTGCAACACAAATATTTATAGTTATAAAAAGGTTAGATTTTCATACTTGTGACCACTGTTTGTCTTTTTTCACTATCAGGTCAACAGTCGGTTTCTGGTGGTTAATGCAGTGACTGTGTGAAATCATGATTTCTGCTGGTAGCATTTTCTGTCAGACTTATTCAAACTTATATTCATAGAGACTGGAAGGGTGAAAAAGCCCTGAAACAAACTTGCACTTCAACAACTATTGATACAAGTTTTTTAAAATTTAGTAGGAAAACATGACTGTTGAGTTCAAATTCTGCAAAGAACAACCGGCATGCTCAATGAGCATCAGCTGCAGTGAAGTGTGGAGGTCTGTCAGATGACTGAGACTCTGTCTTATCAAAAACAAGACAGTCAAGGCAGGTGTGGACAGAGGCCTCAAGGTGTACAAAATTACCAAAAAAAGTAGTGACTAAAACAAAATCAAAATGGCGTCTGGAGATGCTGATTGATTCACTACTGTTGGTTTATATCACCTTGTCAGTCGTTATTGCAATGTTTGTCACATTTCTCTACAAAGGCTGAATGAGTGTGGGGTAGGGATGGGTAATAAATCAGTATATAGCGATAGACGTGATCAAAATCAATAGATAAAATGTCTGATAGACTGTTCAATAATTTCACTGAACTCAGATCTGGAATCCCACAGCATTCTGGGTGATGTAGGCAGAGGAAAGACTTTAGGTGCCACAACCTGTTGAGTAACTTGCGCAGTAGCAGTTGAACTTTTCACCACTGTTCCTCATAACTGCTTAAAAACAAAAAACAGCATAAAGTGAAAACTGTGGGCAAAACAGACAAGGTCTTACCACCACTTTACCAGTTTTTCAGATATTTAAAACAAAAACAAATCAATAATAATCTATTATTTATACAAATCCCTTATATCTTGATTTCAATTCAGACATATTTAACGGTGGCTCTCATGAACATAGGTTGTCCAAAATAGCCGTTACACCAGCAGCCACAATGTGAAGCTAAATAATTGCTTTAATGGGTATTATTCACTCTTCATCAAATAGCACTCAGAAAAACAGCACAAGAACTGACAGTTTATTCATTACTAACACAAAGACAAACTTAACTGGTCAGGAAGGCCAACAGCAACACGAAAGAAGTGACTTTTGCATGTTACTATATGTGGACTAATGAGAGATGTTGCAAAAATAATAAATAAATAAAAACGCCTGACTAAAATCTCACAAAACCTCAACTTTTGGGATGTAATGTTACATGGCATGTTTGACCCAAAAGCATCAGTGTATGATATCCACAGTGAAACAAGGTGGTGGCCGTATCGTGGTGTAGGTTTAGCAGAGGGATTTTATGGCTCAAAGTGAATCCATGCATACATCCAAACTTAGAAAAATTACTTTTTGGAATGGCCTGATCAAAGTTGAGAAGAAAAGCTATGCTAAAAGAATCTCACCAGAGAGGACTGAATGTCAAAACTGAATCAAAATGTACTTCAAACTAGTATCTTTTAAAAAAAGTTTTATTTTCCTTTTTTAACAGTTGTTTTTAGCTGCCAAATTGAACAGGGTAGTTTTCACTCAAAGATTTAAACTCTGCATGTTACAAGGCTTCTGTTCTGTAATAACATTGTACTAACTGATAATGTTTGCGCCTCATTTTGCTTTAATTTGCCGTGGGGCCTCCTCTGTGCATCCATTTCCTGTTGGCCTGGTGATGCGGTGGCCTGGGAGCGTTGTTGTCTCGTCACTCTGGGACTTAAACCAGAAGCTTTTCATTCCTCTCATTCTCCATGCTGTCTCTCTGCTTTTCCTTTGTTTGTATGAGCTCGGGTTTGTGGAATCAGATTCTTCATAGTTGGTCTAATTGTAACTGTTGGGTGAACATCCTCTGTTTCTGCTGATTCTTCTTGTGGCGTTTAAGTTAAAGTTATTCTTTATGTATGCAGAGCTGACAGGCTTGGTGTTTGAACTTTGTGTACATTTTGCGGGTTTAGCTGGTTCCAACTGAGGGGAAGGGTTTTACACTAGAGTAATAAATAATATGCTATATAGAAATGTTGGAGGCAGTAATTCAATGTTTTATTGCTATTGATGTGAAAAAGTGAAGGATCTGGGACCGTTATGACTTAGTCCAGTCTTGACTGACGTGGTTGAGTTCCAGCTGGAGGGCTTTGTCTCCACGTCTGCACTTCTGTTCAGTCTGATCCCAAAAGATAACACTTTTGGTTTTGGTCAGCAGGCTCAGTTTGCAGCTTTCAGTCACAAACCCATCTGCGTGTGTGTGCGTGTGTGTCACCACTACATGCACTACACAGGCAAGCTCGATGTGATTCAGTGTAGGAGGTCAACCCTAAATTATCACCTGAGTCATAAGCCTTGTTGTTCTTTTCAATTGTACCGTTTCACTGTTGCACTTTGAGTTTTGGAGCAGTAGCAAGATTGAAATGGTGGCTTATCTGCTGATCATGGCTGATCATGGCTCCTTTGAAAAGTTTCCATACCCCTTGAGCTTTACATGTTACTGTATGTTACAACCACATACTTCAGTGTATTTTGTTTGGATTTTATGTGATGGACCAACACATCTGGACTGAAATTGTTTCACGCTATTCTCTCCAAAAAAGTTGAAGTTATCAAATCTTGCCTCATATTCTCAGTTAGGTTTAGGTCTGGATTTTGAACAATGTTGTAACTTTTAACTTTTTTGTGTTAGAAAATGTTAAAAGTTTCAAAAATTCTAAGGTGTACAAGCACTCACCATAGTTTTGAAATAATAGCCAATGGGCAGGGATGGCATAATTGTTGCATACCTGCTTGTACCCACTTCAGTATGTTAACTATAAACCTAGCTTAATCTGTCTTTAATGTTATTGGTGTGTAAAACAAATCCTATTTAGGATTTAACAAGATTTAGCCTGATGGGGGGCATATAGACTGGTGGACCGCCAGGCTTATAACACTCTGGGGGAAACCCTGCAACAGTTCTCTACGGCCCTTCCAAAGTTACTGCTGGCATCCTTAGTAATTCCCCCATCAACTGTTTCCTTTTCTGAGCTGTTGGTTAAAGTGGACAGCCATCTTTTGAGAGATCTCTTGTGTGTTTTCAGATATAATTATGTGCTTTCAGCATCTTTATTCCTCACCTGTCTGCTGTGTTCCTTTGTCTTTATGATGCCGTTTGTTATCTAATAAACTTTTAAGATCTTCAAAATGGCTGGATTTATTCTGATATACATGGATTTACTAACTCAGTGAGTTTGGAAAGCAGCTGGTTTTTAATTTTGGGTTACCAGAGTAAAAGAGACTGAATACCATGTACAGAATAAGTGCAGTGAGTCCCAGTTACCTTAGATTTGAAATGAAATGAATTAAGATGAACAATAAAGGAAGTTTTATTCAGTTTTACGTGTGCTGCGTTTTTAAACAAATATGCTGATGGAAGCATCGTGACATCCTTCATATAGATCATTTCCTCTGTTAATAAAGACTTATGTAACTTCTCCTTTTTGAAACGTTCCCCTCATGAAGCTTCAGTGTGATTGCACTGGTTTCCTTCCAGGCGTGATAATAGAGCCAGCAGTCTCCATCTCCTCCCTCCTCCTCCTTCTGCAGGAATCTTAGTATCTCTGCAATGTTCAGCCAGCTAGCTAAATACCACAGGAAAACATAAAGACTGTAAAACAAGTTCTTAGTTTACAGTGAACAACAAACAAGGGCTCCTCCTCTTTCCTGCAGTTTTTTCCTGGGTTTTTGTTTGTGTTGATGGTTGCAGTTAATTCAATTATGGATAATTCAATAGCGACCAGCTGACAAATTTTCCACTTAACAAATAACTGGAAAAGCATTATAAACTTAATACCTGTGAAGAATTTATCAGGGATTTATTAATAATAGAGGTTAATTATTGAAACAAATGTGCTGTTTTATTGATAAGATTTTGCGTCATAACAGTTTCTTTTGGTATTTTCTTGTGTAAAAGTAGTGCTATAAATTCTGTGCTTCTGCTCAAATCTTTTTGCTGTGCTCCATTTTTTTATTTCTTCACCCTAAAACTTGCAGATCCTTACTATCCCACACTCTGCTCATCCTTCATTGTGAACCTCAGTGAGGTCATTTAGTGATCTGGTGTGCATTGGAAGCCAGTCTCCACCCCCCAGTTGAATGCTTCGGTTGCGTTCAGCTGAGCTCTCGTCTTTAGGCTGCTCGTGTTGAGTGACATCAGCCTTCAAGTATGCAGCCCGTCGTGGCTGAGCCAGGCGGGATTGGGTGGCTGTATTCATCTCAAGGTGCAGTCTGCTCTCTCTCGACCGCTTCAGTTCAGATAGACGATCAAACACTTCCAGCAATTTTGCCTGCCAGGTTTAGTTTGTTCTATTTTTGAGATCTTTATGTTCTGGGATGCCGCTATAGACAACAGTATATTGGTTGTGGACTCTCATTCGTTAAAAATAGCATGGGTAACTTAATAGAAACTCTAATAGACCCCATAAGTATGAAACTCTTCATTTTTGAGGGTTTTCATCCATTCTCTGTTCACAAGTCCCTTGTCCCTTCATGCGGGAGATTATTCGCGCTCATCCCTGCTGCAGGCACTGATTAACTAAATCTCGGCACACATAACTGATGGTTTTTACATCTGCACACTGAGCAGAACGTCTTTGATGTTGTATAGAAAAGTGAACGTGTCTTTTTACTTTCAGTTAATATATTTACCAGATGTTTTCCTCCTGACATGCACCAGATGTCTAATGTTTTGTCTCGTGTCTTCCAGAATGAGGAGAAACGTAACCTCAGCCTGGGCGGCCATGTTGGATTCGACAGCCTCCCTGACCAACTGGTCAGTAAATCGGTCACACAGGGTTTTTGCTTCAACATCCTCTGCGTAGGTGAGTAACAAAATGTGTTTGTGTGATGATAGAGTGTGAAATATTGGATGTGCTGCAGACATGGTAACCAGAGGAGATCTGGTGGTGGAAACAACCTGCTATTGGAAAAACAGTCCATAGACACACTCACTTCCAAGAGCTTTTTCATGTTAACTTTAATTTAAGATGAAATAAAGTTAAATGTATGAAAATAACAGTGATTATAGAGAAGGAAAAAAAAACAAGGCGTTTAGCCAAAACTAAAACAAAATTTGAAGAAGAACCTCCTGAACATAATTTAGTTTGAGATTTTAGGGTGAATAAATTCTTGGTAGTGAAATCACTGATCAGAATTTATTGGTTGATTTCCAATCTAAGCTTTTTGTGTTGTGTTGAAATAAAGCTATTATTTTAAATCAGACGTGGAGTTGAATTTAATGACTTGGTTTTGATTTATCTTTACCATTTTTATTTAGCAATAGCATGGCTGGCATTGCACAACAGTCTGTGTGTATCTCCTACAGAATTGTATCTTCACCTTACTAATTAAAGGCTGCCCACATTTCCATGACGACAGGATGAAACAGAGTTAATTTCCCAGCATGGTTGGGCTGAAGTCAAACTGTTGATGTACAGTCATGTGGTTCTTGGACGGTCATTTTCACACGCACCCTTCACGGTCCTCAAGATAGGACAGGAACTGCAGGCATGTGCTGACATGTTGCAGAGAAATAGTTTTCTTCTAAATAGTTTTGATCAACTGTGCTTTCTTTCTTCATCTTTAGTTATGAAAATCTCATTTATGTTGAAAATAACTCTGTAATGGCATTAACACTGAAGGGTGTTATTGTTACCATGGTCTGGTGAGACTTGCATATGGTGAGCTCATATCTAGTTTTTGGTTGACTATGAAAACCATCTGCAGTTGATGTTATTTGCCTCCACTAATTTTGTAATTTTTCAAGTGCTCACCGTCATTTGTTCATGCATTCCGGAGATCTCTCAGATTTTTTTGTCAGGACTTTTACTGGATTTTATTGACTTAATTTCAGGCTGCAAGAAGCTCTGGTCCTTTGAAAGTAAAGTGCCAAGAATTCACAGATAACTATACTTATGCACAGTTGTCTCTGCATAATCATGTTGACAAGATACCCAAGCTATCACTGAATAATTTAGTCAACTGACTTTGTTTTATCTTTTTTTCTTTCACAGGAGAAACTGGCATTGGCAAATCAACATTAATGAACACACTGTTTAACACCATGTTTGAAAATGAGGAGGCGAGCCACTACCAGAATGGCGTTTACCTGCGGCCTCGAACCTACGACCTCCAGGAGAGCAACGTCCACCTCAAACTAACGATTGTTGATACCGTTGGGTTTGGTGACCAGATCAACAAGGAGGACAGGTAGATTTGATAAAATAACAGATCACAGCACTGAAAAATCTTAGTAAATATCAAGTTTTCTGTAAACAATAAGTAATGTAGTTTTTCTTTTTTTCAAATCCATGCCTCATTGACATTTCCACTTATAAGATGTTGCTATGCAAATGTTGATGTGGATACGAATGAGAGAAACAGATTACATTACTCTGGAATTCCACACATATTTCTTGTGTCTTGTGGGACTTGAAGGGGAGGAGGTGGGGAAAAAATAAAGAGGAAGCAGTTTATTTATTTTTTTTAAACATTTAGCTGTGGAATGAAGCGTACTCGCTGTGTCTCAGCCAGCAAGCTGCACTCTCACGCTCTTTGATAGCAGCGTTCTCTGTGGGTCTTATGAACCAACACGCTGAAGGACGGACCCTGCAGCGAGCTGGAAATGAACACAGGGAGCTTCAAAAGGTCAGAGCGTGTGCATACCACAGAGAAGATTGAAGAGAGATGTGAAGGTATAGGACAGATGACTGTAAACATGGTGCTTACTGAGGAAATGGAAAAGATTGTTAACCTCTGTCTCACTATGAGCAATAAAATGTTAGTGATGTGGGACATCCTGAAGTTGAGTAGGAGCCAAGATGGTTTAATCATGTCTACTGCATGAAACAATTAACAACATTCATCTGCTTTATTATAAGCTTTTCTTGTTAAAATATTTTGCAACATAAGATTGAAATGCTTATTTGAGAGCCAACTAAGGCTCTGTGATGAATTTAAAGGCTGACTTCATACAGCAGCAGCTCTGCACTTTGGGCTCATTTCTGCTAAGTCTAAATGTGCTTCATCTAAAATAAATGTGTAAAAAAAGCGTGTCACTGGCGTGCCGTGGTGGCGTAGGGGATAGCGCGACCCACATTTGGAGGCCTTGAGTCCTCGTCGCGGGTTCGACTCCCGGACCTGGCGGCATTTGCCGCATGTCTTCCCCCCTCTCCTTACCCCTTCCTGTCAGCCTACTGTCAAAATAAGGGACACTAGAGCCCACAAAAAGCCCCCTGGTGGGGAAAAAAAACAAAAACGTGTCACACATCACAGGTAGAATTTTAAATGTGGTCAAGGCTGGGAGAAATAAGACAGAAATGACTCATGGAAATAAAATATCAACAGAGAAGCTAATGAGTTGTCAGATGATTTTGTGAAGCTATTGCTACCATTAACAATATGTACTTTTTTAAAATTTATTTTTGATGGAAAGCATTGCTAGTCTTGGGCTTCTAGGTTTAGCTGAATTGAGTTATTGACTGTCCTGAACTCTGTGTTCCCTTTATTTTTTCACCACAGTGCTTCAGTGCGTTATTTGAGTCTCTTTCCTGGATAGACAGAGCTATGGCAGCTATTAAAATTTTAAAGTCTTTTTTTTTTCTTAGAAAGTACTCCTGGCTTAATTCTTATTTGTATAGCTGTGCCTCTTTAATGAATAAAAAAGCTCTCTAATTGTACAGAGAGCTGTTGCTGACACTAGCTCTCTGTACAATTAGTTTTTCCCTGCTCATAGAAAATACTCCCATCCCAGAGCTTATGTTTAGCTTTGCCTCTTTTCAGGTCATTTGACAAACCTATGGCTTCCATTATGTTTTTTTTTTTACCTATGTTTTTTTTTTACCCCTGCCTTCAGGACTTCTGTCCTTAACTGTTTCTCTTCACTGACTGAAGCTATCAATTTATGTCTTGCTGAGATTTTGCAGTTCCTAACTTTGTGCAGCCTTTTAAAAAATTCTTATTTAAAGACAGTTTTTACTTTTGTTTTTCTTTCCCATATAAATTATTAATTATCTTTTCTTCAAGAAGCCTCTAACAAAGCTGTTGCACCCTCAAGTCTAGCTACTTTGTGTTTCTTCTTGGTGGAAAAGACTCTTCCTCAGGGCTTCTGTGTTTTTTCTTCTTTTGGTTTTTGTCCTCTCAGTCCTTAGCCAATCATGACAGACGCCACTTTTTGCAGAGTCTGCTGTTCAGGTTATTTGAATTAAATTTGGACCGAACTGTTTGACTTGCAGGTCTATAAAGGGATTTAACTTGACACTTGTTTCAAATCGTTGCTACATATAAAAGTACTAAACTAAGTACATTTTACATATTTACAGGGTGTAGATTTCTACTGAATGCTCTGTGACAAGTGTTAGAGTCAGACTTGGTTTTGGAAAATACAGCACTTAGTCAGATTTGTATACAGAACAAAATATCTTGATCCGGACATCCCAAACAAAGATAGCAACGGAACATAAACAGAGAAAACCCTGGGGCTGAAAAAATATCATCTGGTTTAAATAGAAATTAACTTTTAATTGTGGGATATATTCGTGATGAAAAATTAACCAACCTGTACATACTATAAGCTGCTGTATTTAAATCAAATACAGATTCAAACATATGCTTACTTTAAAAGTTAATTACTTTTTCCAGGTCAAGCCAATAGTGTTTGACTTTTAGAAAAACTTTGGGTTTTATCCACATTTTTAAATTTCTCATGAGAAAAACATGACTGAACTGAAGTTTTCATGACTGAACTGAAGTTTTCATGTTTATATCCCCCAGAGAACAGATTAATTTGTAGCGTTTCAGTCAGATGTCGGTAAGATCATTTTGATCGGAACTAAGCTGTGCAACTCTAAGCTGAGATCTTGGCATTGAATCAGAACACACAGTAACTGAAAACATAATTCTCCTGGTTTGTTTATTCAGCGACAAGTTCATATTTCCTTACATATTATCAACACATGAATGGGAAGAAAAATATTTAGCTTTAGCAAAAGGGCATAAATTCGGCTTGTCTTTGGCTCTATCCACAGTTACAAGCCAATCGTGGACTACATCGACACCCAGTTTGAAAACTATCTGCAGGAGGAGCTGAAAATCAAACGCTCGCTGTTTAACTACCATGACACCAGGATCCACATTTGCCTTTACTTCATCGCCCCAACAGGACACTCCCTCAAGTCCCTGGACCTGGTCACAATGAAGAAACTGGACAGCAAGGTATACATAAGTGACATGCACACTCTTTTACCCTATGGCCTAGAAACTAACTCCTGCTTACCTGAAATCCAAACCTCTCCGTCACTTTGAATGGAGGGGATTTGAATGAACTGCTGGGATTCCTCATCCGTCTCTGTCAGGGTGTGGATTCTTTGTTCTGAAATAAAAAAGACTTAAGTTTCCACTTGCTGGTAGGGTTTCAGGAAGAGGTATTTGGAGGTAACGTGAGTTGTTTTTGTTCTTTTTTTTGTTAAAAAAATTGACTTTAAAATCCTGGATTGTAAACAATCTGTTTTTGTGAATACCATCAAATTGAAAAGTCAATTTGATGGTATTCAAAGACAATTTTTTATCAGTAAAAAAATTTTGTACTGATGAAAACTGGAAAAAATTTTATCAGTAAAATATATTTACTGCAAATGTAGTTTTATTTTCTTTTTCAGAACTACAAATAACTATCACATTTTCCTACTTTCTTGATGCATTCAAACTTGAACTGCCTGAACAGACCATGTTTATAATAAAAAGTATTTTAGTCTCAGAGCGTGTTGTCTTCAAAAGTCACAATTCAGATTCACAAACATACCAATGTTAGTTAAACAAAGGATTCACATCTCTGAAAATATGCAAATATAAGTTCTCCAAGTTTAGCTCACAATTTTTTACAATTGAATGTACTGTCTGATAATTTCTACAAAATTATTACAAAATTAAGCTGCCTAAGACTTGAGAGAGGGAGATTTGATTTGCTAATATAACTTTACACAAACCATAAGAAGGTTTTCTGTCATAATTGATCAATCTTCTTTTTTAATTCAACCAGGTGGTTATTACAGTAGGTGTGTGACAAAGAGTAATCTGCGTTACTCTGCTCTGCAGTTAAGAAGGATTTCACTATGAATTTAAAATAAAAAATGACAATATTGCAAAGATTTTAAACTGTTGTAACATCTGATGTTAGCTACTAGCTACTAATTCTTGTCCCTAGCTAATCGCAGGGACAAGGATTAGTAGACCCTAACCTTAACTGATATTTCCAAAAGATTTCCAACATCTGCTAATCCTTCATGTTTCTCTGCACAGAAATCAAATTCTGTAAAGGATAAAACAGCAACTTTGCTGGAATACGTTGCATGCGTTTTTTCCCCTATAGTTTTATTTTCTAAGCCTTCTAACACTTTTTTCCTTTCTCTGACTTTATTACCTCTTTGACAAAACTAACCCTGAAAACTGCTGAGTCTTTTTGACTTCATGTCAACTTCTACAAAGAGTGTTCATTGATATGGAGAAGGCTGTTTTCTCCCAGTCAAGGTTGCTCAAACATAAATCTGCTTCAAGTCACTGCTGTTTTCTCAGTTCATCGTTCCTTTTTATTTGCTTTTGTTTTGACTGTAATCAAAAAACATTTTCAGAAAAACCTTTAAAAATTGTCATCTTGGTGGCATGTCTAATACATTTAAGTTTTACTTTGACATATCTGCAGTTGACATGTTTGCAGATCAATAATCTAGTCAATAGTCACACTCAAAGGTATCGATTTCTGGCATTTTCATTGCTCTGGTGAAGGTTTTACTACTGACAGTATTGGCTTGCGGCTAATCTGTTTTGCTGCATTTCTATTTAGTGTAGCTGACTAGACATGCAACCCCTGGCATTATTCCAGCCAGACAATATGATGAATATAATCTCCTCAAAATAGACAGTGTAAAGTAAATCGGTTTGATTTTAACAGCATTGTTGGGATTGGAAAAGTTGAACCTGTAAGTTTTTGCATTTTATTTTTAGTTGGAAATATTTTTACCTGAAATAAGTCAGATTATGGCTATATTGTTATAGCCATAATTAATGAATGGGGTGTATATCATGAAAATCTTTAAAAAGTAATAGGAGAGACTAGGCAATTTTAAAAAAATCGTAGTAAAAATTCATTAAATGACTTCAATGTATTAAAGCTATTTTTGATGGTTTGAAGACAGTTTTTGTAGTTTTATATAATTAACATCAAGTCATAAGACATTTTCAGTAATCAAACATTTGTTGCATCATCAATTTGATGCACAGCATCTTGCTCTGAGATAGTTTACTTGCCACCCACACAGTGTTTCTTTGTTATGGCTACTGACTGCTCTGCTGCACAAATGACTGAGGCAGTCTCTGAGCTGTTTGGTTTTTTTTGCCGGTGCACAAATAATAAATCCTGAATAAACAGATGGAGATCGTGTAACTAGAACCTGCTGCCTTTACCTCTGCCAACCTTCAATTCATGTCTGCCAAATACCTCCTGTTACTATTCATGGCACTTACTGCTAGCTCAGCCAAGACTCACTCTCAAGGAACAGAAACTGGGTCGTGTTTAGGGAAAATACATAAAATGAGTGTGCAATGGCTCAAAAGATAACTTGAGAATTAGTTTAGGTTTTTTATTTAGTACGACTTAACTCAATTCACAAAACTTTGGCCGTTAAAGGCGTAGTCTTAGCTCAATTTTGAGCCAAGACTAAACCTGTTCACACTTCAGATAAAGGGAAGAGATCCAAATATCAGAACTCATGGTGAGTCAGTTGAGCTGACCACCGAGCTTCAGAGCTGTTTAACAGCCAATAGGACGATCAAATCCTGGCACATGACATTTGCCAGCTGTCTACTGACACAATCCAAATAATCACAGCACACACAGCCAAGTCTCTAACCTGCTGTTGGGAACAGGATGTCATCTACCTGAGCTAAAGCTTTCTAGATTTTCAAGTTGAAACTGGTGAGCTGTTGAGGTTTACAGTTTGAAGCCTCAGTGCTTTATTCTTGGCTGATAGTGTTTTTTAAAGTAAAGATCCAACTTATGTTTGTGATCACCTTTTGCCCTAAAAATTATTAAAATGAGAGGTAACGTCTCAGTGTATTGTGCTTATATTTTCAAATTTATGAGCACAGCGGTCAGACACATTACACACTCCTATCCAGCCTGCTGCTCTCTCCTCTACATGTTTACAAGATTTATCTGCTAGCAGGCGATGCAACACATGGAGCACCTTTGTTTAAGTCACTGTCACTGTGACGGGCTATAATATTATCCTGTTGATGTCAGTTGAGGACATGAAACATGAAACGGTTAGCTTTGTTGTTATCTGATTTTAGGTTCATGTATTTTGTATAATTTTGCATTGCTCTTGATATGGATTACCTTTGCTAGATGTACTTCTCTGATTCTGACCTGCTCTTGTTTTATCATTTCACTTAAAACACGAGATTCAGTAAAATAATAAGTTTTTTTTGACAGTGTAGAATAATTTGATGGTAAAATTACCTTCTATACTGTGTCAGATAAGGTTTAGTCTGAAAACTCAAAAAGATAATTGATCTGTGTATTTTTTTCTGCCATGTATTTATGTGACGGGTGGGAAAAAGAAAACTTATCAAACTTTTTTTGTCTTTAAATTTTCATGTCAAACTTGGAATTTAAATGTTATATAAGCAGAAAAAAGACTGATTTTATATATAACATTATAATTTGATATGACAATGTACAGATTGTTTAAAAGGATCAAGACTTCTAATAAAGTTTTCAATTCAAGATTTTTTTCTATAAATCATCATCAGTTTTATTAAAGACACAAATGAGTCCATAGAAAGATAATTTAAGAAAAAAAAAGAAACAATCACATAAAAAGATAATAATCACATATACAAGTCACAGATTTACAGAAAGGCTAGACTGCCTTTGTGATTATATTACAGTTTCATTTGAGTGAATTATAATTAGTTGTTTTATACTATCATGACTTATTTCCTGAATAGACAGTTTACAAAATCAACTTCATTATGTTTAGAGCTAAATTACACTTATTGAACTTCAGAGTGGATAAACAATTAACATATTTTAGGGTCTACACCGTTACATGTAATATATAAAATATTATCTTCTAGGTATTAAGCTACTTTGGTTGGTTTCTATTGAAAAAATAAGTTCATAACAATACCAATATTCACACTGCACACAAATGTTTTATTGGCCCCTTCAGGAGATTATAGCTTCAAGTTCAAAATCTTTAAGATTTAAATAACAAATAGCATATCCTCTTAAACTGTAATTAATATTTCCCCATGTTGCTTGTTCAGTATTTTTGTCCACTAAAGGTTCAGTGCACTGCCATTAATATTCTGCTGGTTTAGTGAGAATAAAACGCAAAGTGTCACAAACTGCATCCACAGCTGTTTTTCTAGTGATTTTTCCTACATGTGAACTGAAATGTATTTACAGCTGGTGGTCCTGGTTGTTCACAGCAAACAGCTATTTTGGCTTCCTGGTCAGCTGGGAAAACCCGGCTGTGGGAAGTGAACAAACATCACTGTCCGCTCTTTCCTTAGCCTACATGTCCAGCCATCTTCCCCTCCATGTCCTTCAGGAGACATACAACGCCATTATCAGTCCTGGGTAGCGATTAGTGAACACGGTTTGTTAAATAAGGGTGAGAACATGATGCTGGGGTTCCCAGCTGCAGATTAATGACCCAGCAAAGTGTGATGAGATTGTAATTTGACTTCCTAATGAGAGCTAGCTTTTGCCCAGAGGCTCATTGTGGGATTGATTTGAGTGGATCTGCGGGAGTTTTCACATCATCCCAGATAGATTTTCAGCAAAGCAGCTGTATGGAGGAATGCAGACAAATTATATTTATTTCTGCACATCTGTTGCTGATTCTGCGAGGAACGCAGTTTGTTTTCATAATGGCAGCTTGTTCTATGAATGCCCATCAGTTCTAGCTGAACTTATTTAGTGTTTCGCTTTCCTGCCACCTGTGGTAAATATGTGTAAGAATAATCAAATAACCACTTTCGCTGGAGGCTTGATGACTCCAACATGGCTCTTTTATAGCCCTCAGCTTTGGAGATATTGTCACTGTTGCAATTATTTTAGACTTTTCTAATCACTTAACTCACTGTATATGTGGAAAGTTTAGATGAGTTGCTATTTTCATCTTAATATTCCTTAGTTAAATTGCATGTTATTTTGTAGGACAGCTGAGAGTTACAGGACTATGTGTTACATTGCATTTCCTCCCCAAAGATACAGGAAGTCATGAATTACTGAAAAAAGTGTTCATAGATATTCTGAGTAAAGTAAAAATTACGTTATTAATCCAAGAGGGAAATTACATGTTGCTGTAACTCGTATCATACGACACATTTCTTCAGCATTAATATAGATGCTGATGGCTGTGTGAATCTCCTGTAGTGCCCTGTGTTGCAGCAGTTCTGAAAAAGCCTCTGACCGAAGAATCTCTGACAAAAAAACAAGAAAAAGTGCTGCTGTTAATTATTGTGAAAGACGTGTCTAATTCCGAGGCAGATGGACTCAGATTGAATCCATACTTAAATATTTTCATGCATATGGCAAACTCATAATTATCACATAATTTAAATGTTTTTTTTGTTACGTAAAGATGTATTTCACTGTCTACCTTTTTGGTTGTTTTCATCCTCTCTTTAGGTCAATATAATTCCCATCATTGCCAAAGCGGACACAATCTCCAAGAGCGAGCTTCATAAATTCAAAATCAAGATAATGAGTGAACTCGTGAGCAACGGCGTCCAGATCTATCAGTTCCCGACAGACGATGAAGCTGTTAGTGAGATCAATGCCTCCATGAACGTAAGTCACGTTTTGTTTTACTTTACAGAAGTGGACGGTTTCATCTGGCAAATTCATAGATTCTTTTAAGATTGGCATGAAATGTTACTTTAGTGGAGTCACTTTGCAAGCCAACAGATTTTTATTTATCTGCAGGATAAATAAAACAGCAAAACGTTACTAAGTGTTACTATGATCAGAGTGTATTTTTTTCTTTACACAAAAGTAGTAGGTGTATTTGTAGTAGGATAAATACAGAAAAAGGAAACGGATTGTATAAAAATATTTTTCCTACGTTCCTTCCTTCATTTATTTATTTACCTGTTTTCCAGGTAAATATGTAAATTTACCTGGAAATGTATTTTCCATGTAAATTGTAAAATAAATTCATGGATTTAAGGCAGTTTTATCATGCCTTGAATCCATGATAAAATGTTATATTTTGGAACTGAAATCTTTGGAACTTTGAGGCTCATGCTGCATATTGCTGCTGCAATGCATATTGGAGCACCAGTTTCCACATTTAGCTGCAAATATCATTCAACAGATACGTGAGTCTTACATTTTGTATCATCTTGTAAAGGTAATTTCTGCTATTTTGTTTTCTTTCTATAATAAAATAACACAAGTAAAACTAATCATTTTACTTCAAAAAACAATTTCATGACTATATGCAAAAAAAAAAATCACAAATAATTCCAATGAAATACTGCAAAAGTGTTGAAATAAAACTAGTGGAACTATTTTCCTGGGAAGATTTCCATTTTTACTTTTGTTTCTATATGATGAGATGTTTTCAGTTTGCCAACACACCCACTTATGTTCAGATGCACAAATGAGAGTGCATTTAATTCAGCGGTTTTATCCTTGTGCACTCTCCTGATCTATTTATAGTCCGTTGCATCAGTGCCCACGCCCACCATCTTGTCCCCCTCAGCTTCATCCCAGCTGGTTTCAGCTCGCCATCGAACTGTTGAGGAAGCATGTTGGGTTTGTTTCCACACGGCCCCCCGCTGTCAGTCCCACAGAGACGCCGTGTCTAAAGGAACAATTAAAATACCTTCATCAGAGGCTTGTGTTTGAATTATCACCTCCAGTAAAACTGATGCAAAAGATATTGCATTCAGAAAACCATTTCTGTGGTGTAAATGAGGAAAAGCAAGGAGCATAAAATTGTAACATGGAAAATGTAGGCCAAGTTGGGACCCCCTGTTTATGTCTCTATTTACAGCTGGATCTTTCGATCTTTCTAACATTTATGGGCCTTTCTGCCTGTGCAGGCCCACCTGCCATTCGCTGTGGTCGGAAGCGTGGAAGAAGTCAAAGTGGGGAACAAAACAGTGAGGGCCAGACAGTATCCCTGGGGAGTGGTGCAAGGTAAGATCTGCTCACAAAGACTCGGTCACCAGGAGGGTGTGTTTGTTTCACACAAGCAACAGGACTGTGTGCTGAATGTTAGTTGTGCTAGAGATCACACAGATGAAGTACCAAACTAGGGTTGGTCTAAATACCAATGAGTTTAATTAACATTTCATGCATAGCTTCTTGAGGCAAATGTTGACTAGATGCCAGCAAACACCCAAAACAACTAAACAAAAACTTGAATTAAACCACATTTACAACATCAACATTTATTTTTATTGTCTAGTTTTGGGTTGTGCATTTCAGGTCAGGTCAGATTTGGTAGCTTTTTTCCTGTAGTTATTTCCAGTCATGAAGTTCTGAACTCCGTACTACTTGAAAGGAATGTTGTTTTGTCTTTTCCATTACAAAGAGTAGTCCTAGGTCAAACTGTTATATTCAAAATATTTCATAAGTTGTTTAACATTCTCATCAACCTCAAAGTAGATATGAATCACCATTATCTGCAGTTTATAGGAATTCCTAAGATTACAATTAACCAGTTTTTATTTTCTTTGCTGAGAAAACTGGTCACAATAAATATTCTGTAATAAGAATATGATTATCGAATAGACGGATCAGGATGTTGTAGCTACTTGCAAATATTGTGAAACACTGGAAAATAAAATATTAGAACAGCAGTGACTCACATGTGTCCTGACAAGAAATAAGTTCAGACATTTTGCAACCGTTTTATAAAAATATGTAGAACGAGTGTCACCATTTACTTGATTTACATTTGTGAAATGTTCATTTGCTCTTGTGGCATATTGCTGTGGGATTATCGTCTTTTCATGGTAAAAGTAGAACCAAAATTTAAGATTTAGTAAGTACATTAAAAGTAACAGTTTTTGAGTTTACACTTAGTTAAACTCAAAAGCTATTCTTGTTTTGAGTCTTTTTGGTTTTTGAGAGACTTTTACTGTTTTTTATATATTTGGTCAAGGTAAAAGCAGTAGATTCTTACTGGAACTTAAATATTCTTAGCATTTTCCTTTTGTATCCCTTGTTTATTTTGTCTATTTTTCAAAAATATCTTTGTCTTCATTTAAAGACAAAACAACTTTAACATTGAGTTCTGCTTTAGCTGTTTTTTTTTTTTTTAGTGTTTAACTCTGCAGTTGAGCACATATCTGTGTCAATGGTGATTAACTGCCTGTGGCAAAGTGTGAACTGCATACTTTGTTGGCCAGTTTATTTCTACTCACCCTGTTAATGTTCCATGTGTCATTTCCTGTGAAGGAAAACATAGTAAAAGGCAAAGGGGGGTAAATGGCTTCCTTTATAAAGTTGCTAATATTTGCTGGTATCTGTTAGTTTTTGATCTGTATGGCTTTCTGTGTTTCTGTGGCTTTTTACCTGGAACATGTTTTTATAGAGATGTCACCTTTAGTGCCTGCTTTCTTAGGAGTTTTCTTTTCCCGCTCCTCATTCCTCAGTGTTTGTCAGTCCTGGTAAACAGTTTAATTTAATAACGTGACAGAGATGCACAGTGAGAATGTTACTACTCATGTGGGAGCTGCTCTCAGGAACTGGCTCCCTCCTCTTCTCCTTGGTTTACTGCTCTCTCTGGCTGATCCCCTCTTCCCATTATGCTCTGACCATTCTCATTCTCCAACCCTCAGAGGACGCTCGCTGGTTATTTATGAAGCTTTTGTGTGTTTCCTGGGGGACAGATTTTTTTTTTGTTCTGGAGTCACAACAAAGCAACAGCTCAGTAACAGATTAACAGCAGTTGAAAACAGCCTACTTTCACTATTAAGCTGGACATTTTCTCCATTTACTATGTTGGAAATTATGAATCTCAGTTAAAAGGTGGCTAATAAACCTTTATTTACCCTTCCTTAATTTGGCCTTTAACAGTTGTTTAGCTAAGAAGCTAATGACACTTTGTAGAAAGCAATTAGATTAGCTTTGATTTTTGTTTTTCTGCCATTATTCCTCCATTTCTGCCGAGCATGAAACTGCTGAATTCAAAGTGATATAAGGTTCTCTTGTCTTTTTCTGAAAAATGTATGGCATTTATTTAATTATTATTTTCAACACATTTTTAGGTGAATGTAAAGCCAGGAGGTGCAGGACAGCAGCCCTCTGTTTTCTCTCTGTTGGCTCCATCAGAGAAAACCGTTAGTTCATGCCAGATGTCATATAGATTGGTTATGTAGCCTCTTGAAAAGAGCCATGAGAAATTTCCATCTCCTTGAAGAGAGACAGAGGAAGGACTGTGCTGTGACAAAAACAGAGTAATTGTAGGGAGCTCAGAGAGTGTGTGCTTGTCTTCTCTCGGGATCTCATGGCTCTGTTATCTCTGTGCTCTTCCTGACTTGTGTGACATAGGGCAGAGCTCTGGTATTTCTGCTCTGAAGCCTGATGGTCCAGTGTTTATGCTGCAAAAACATTTTCAAGTGCTTTGTGTGAAAATGAATGTGTGGAAGCAATGCTTGCATGCAAAGAATGCATTTCATTCTCAGTCATCATGTTGCAATGCTGTCAGTTTAGGAATAGATAGTTCATATGTAGGTTATAGAGGTTTAAAATGCATTTAATGACATGAACATTATGAGATGTTTTTGATTCACCTGAACCCCATTTATTCATAAACACTCCAATAAACGCTCTTCTACTATTAGGTTAAAAATTAATATCTACTTTTGATTATCATAAATTTGTTCTTTAGTTTTGGGTTTCTAACTATTTTAAATCATTCTTTCTCCAGTGCAGTCTTATTGTTAAACTGGAATTATTATTCTTGATTATTCAACAAGATTTGGGGTGTAAAGTTCAAATTACAAACATATATAGACCCTCATTCTATATATGTTGCATTAATGTGTTCATGAATGTTCCAGAAGGACCAGAGGCTTTTGTAGCTTTCAGGAAGGTCTTGTCAACTTTCTGACTAGATAGTTGACCTTCTACTTTTTATTCTTGTAATAAATGGTAGTGCTCAAATAATATCAATATACCTACAAACTATTCTTCATTAAAGCCAAAGAGCTCAACCTTTATCTCCTCTGATCCAGCAAACTTTATTCAAATGTCAAAATGTTGATTTTGATTTTTTTTATTCCTTGGTTAATACTCTCTGTCTTGGTGTTAATGTGAAGTCGCCTCGGTTTGAGGTCTGGTGTTTCTGCTCCAGCAATTTTAAGTTCAATGCAGCTTTGAATTTGGTTATTCTTGGTCATCCTAAGTAGGATCTGTTCTGGATAAACATTTTCTTCAGATGGGTAAAAACAAAATGGACTGAATGGGATGTTTCAATAGAATGTTCCCAAACACACATTACAATTCTGTTTTGTTTTATTTAACAAAGGATAAAGCAGGAAGACCTAAAACTTTAGTAACGCTACAACCTCAGCGCTGTTTAAAATCAGTCTGTGCCAGGAAACCAACCAGTTTAAATGAGTGTTAAAGTCATCATTAAAAGGCCAGAATTAGATTATTTCCTGTATTTTGTAGTTTCTGTGTGTTATCAGACCACTCAGGGGGCTTGTGGGACCAGGACACACCTCAGTTAAGAGTTTTCCCAACTTCTGATTACTTGAATTGTTGAAATGTTCCATGATCCAAAATGTTTGGCTTAAATGGTATTTATAACTCCAGAATCTGAGATTCGCAGCGGTTGAATCGTTCGTAATTTAAGTGTAGTTGTTTCATTTTATAGTTTCGATGTAGTTACTGGGGCAACACACAGTGGTTTTTGTGACTGAGGAGAAAAAAATCACATGCATTTATCAGCTTGTTAGTGACGGCGCAGTGTGGATTCTCTGTTCAGCTTTTTCGGATTGAATATTAATTAGACCAAATGAAAACAAAACACAATCAAATATATTATTTGCATTTTTAAAATTAATGGTCAAAAATAGATTAGCACAGGATTTAATTATTATTTTTTATCCCATCAGTCGAAATGACAGACAATGAAAATCGTAGCCCAACCTCTCCTCAGGATGCCTGTTGGCACCAGGATTCAACCTCTCCGCTGTCAGCAGATTTCCTTGCTTCTGCTCCCTGAGGGCTGAGCTCTGCCGTCAGTCACAGGGTTGGGCTTTCTCTCAGCAGGAGGTCAGAACTGGGAGGTGTTTAGGAACCCAATGAGCAGGCAGCTTCTGAACTGAACGGAGTGGTTTCTTTTTTTACTGTGCTTTTCCTACCACTGATGGGTTGTTAGCCAGCAAAATTTGTACACTCATTCTTAAAGATGTTTTAAAAATAAACGTAGAGTTTCTGTAGTTTTCACAGCAACAGGAAGGTGCTGGTAGTTGTTTAGTTGCTCTCTTTTGTCTTGACTAATATGAAAATTTTATTCTGCTCAGCTAATTTGTTTGAGTTGTCATTTTTCACCAGCCAGGCTGCTTTGAAAGTCACATGGTGGTTTTTACGTTTTAAAGTCTTGCAGCCTGTTGTGGCATTTAAACACTCGCCTTCCTCCACCCCCTCGCTGCCATGTGTGGGGTCATGACCCTTGTAGTCCATGTACTTTCAGTCTGCACATGCCCCTTGGGTAAAGATGGGATTGTACTTTGATTTCAATTCAACAAAGCTTTGTAGATTTTCCTTACTTATGGAGCAAAGACCGGGTAGAAGTTATTTTTTTCTTGCCCACCTTGTGGGTCTGTTGGGATTCTTTCTATAGACCTTTACAAAAATGGGAACGTTAAATTTTATTCCATGAAATGTCTGAAATAGTTCTGCCACTTAGTATGTGGTTCCTCTGTTCACACACAGCATCCATGTTTTTCATAAGCTGAGCTCAAACTAACAGAGGGAGGTGACTTCTCCAGAACGGTTCATATCGTTTGGCTTCAGCAGAACAGAAATGATTCCTAAAGCAGCATAAACGCCTCTTCTTCTGTCAGTCAGGAAACACGTCCTGCTGTTTTTCCTGAAGTAATCTAACTCAGAGCAACTCGCTAAGACATAAAAATTAAACGGTTATTAACGGTTAGATTTTGCTTGAAATCAAAACTTTTTTATGTTCCCTGAAATTTTCCACTTTTTTTTGTAAAGCTATAAACATTAATAAATTCTGAGGTGTTAGGGGATTGCCCAGTAGAAAAGATGTTTTATAAATAAATGTTTTGTGCCGCCATTAGCCTGTTGCCTTCAAAAATCTAATAAATAATGGATAGAATCAATCTGTTTCATTTCACATTATGAAGATCTTCTTTAACAATTTTTTGAATAGGCTCCCAAGAATTGATACAGAACATTATTACAGCATCTCCACTTTGAGACCTGGTGGTGGCAGCATCATGCTGTGGGGATGTTTTTCCTCAACAGTGGAGGGGAATCTGGTCAGAGTTGTTGGGAATGTGGTTGGAGTTAAACAAAAGGATGTCTAGGAAGAAAATCTGTTAAATGCCAGTTCAGCTTGAGCTTTTTGTTATATTTTTAAAGAAGAATAGACATGAATTTCAGTATCTATATGTACAAAGCTGATGGCGACATACAGCAGCCTGCATCTATAATCACAGATGCATCGCATACTTTTTAGATTTTTATTTGACAGAAAGTTTGAAAACCATTTCTCCTCTTCCCTCCACTTAGCAGTCATAACTGTGGCCTGTTAGCCGACGAACACATAATAAAGTTCATTGTTCTCACAAGTTTGAACAAGTTCAATGAGTATAAATATTTTTATTATAGTATTGTATTGATGGTATAAAGTGAGCTAAAAGAAAGCTCAGAGGATTTAGGTCTGAATATTTAGGGAATTTGATTTGAAAAGTGAACAACACTCCTTATTTCAGATCTAATTGTAATGTGTGCTTGTTTTCTCTTTTAGTTGAGAACGAGAGCCACTGTGACTTTGTAAAACTCAGAGAGATGCTGATCCGGGTCAACATGGAGGATCTGAGGGAGCAGACGCACGCCCGCCACTACGAGCTGTACCGGCGCTGCAAACTGGAGGAGATGGGCTTTAAAGACACAGACCCAGACAGCCAGCCCTTCAGGTAGACCGAGAGAACCTCACTCAGAGTCCACCGGGATGGACAGGGTGCAAAACCACAGAACTGCTCAAATGCCAACGTCAGAAAACAATCGCTATTGTTTAGCAACAATAACTTTCTCTATTTTTAACTCTTTGCCGTCTCGTTTCATTCCTGCAGTCTTCAAGAAACATACGAAGCCAAGAGGAAAGAGTTCTTAGGGGACCTGCAACGTAAAGAAGAAGAAATGAGGCAAATGTTTGTTAACAAAGTAAAAGAAACCGAAGCAGAACTCAAAGAAAAGGAACGAGAGGTAAGTGAGAAATAAGTTGCTGTTTCACTCCTTGATTTACATCTTCTGGGCCTTCAGTTTTGCTCAGTTCCTGTTTTAACCATTTTCACCGACTAGCAGCAAAGATATATCACATGATGTAGATTATGATTTCAAATTTTAGTTAGACTGCTAAGAAAACTCAGAGCTGCTCTTGTTAACCGACAGAACAGCAACAGTTCTGGTTAATGGCAGCTCAGCTCAAACTTCCTAACAATTAAGAAATAAAAATATTATTTAGTTAGTATCTCATCCATAAGTTTGATTTTGAAGTTGGGATTGGGTTTAGGTTTTGTGATCATTTGCCATCAGGAGGTCTGAACTGAGACATCTTCAGTCTCTACCAAGGCAGCATTGCTGTTTTAAACCGGAGCTAATGATCTGAAACAAACTGTAATGAGTTTTTCCTTTTTCCAAGCTCCACCTCTTCTCTGGTTTTTCTTTTGATAGAATCAGCCTTGGTTCTTTGCTGTTGTCCTCTCTGGTGTATGAACATTCATTCATGGATGTTGTTTCAGAGTTCACAAACACTTAACTTCTATAGTAACACATCAATATATCCCAGGATGTTAAACACTGCAGGCTGTATTAGAATAAAAGTTGAGAAGACGAGGGAACGTTTATACCAAGTGTTGTGTTGACATTTTTAGGATCAGATCATTCCATTCATTTCTGATGTGGATTTAAATCTAGAACTACTTACAGGTGCCATAGATGATGTTTGGAGTTGGGATAAACATCTCCAAAATTAAATACCTTTACTTATTGTTTGCAATTTTACTTGTGCGATAGCTTCTACAAGGCACTATTCTGAACATGATTTGTAAAATAATGTTTACATTTTTGCACTTCTGTATAAATAGGATCACTTTTGGCAGAGTGTTGATTTAGAAACTTGCAAAGAGTTTTCAAGGTCATGTTGTATTCATAATAAACAACATTTTGTTAAAGTTTTGGTGTGAGTGAAAAGTGATATTGTGTCCTGAAAAACAGGAAAGTGTGCACACAGTTATCTGTCAGGTTTGGTGGACTGGATTTTATTTTAGAGGAGCCTAACTCATCAGATGCTTGTGGGATAATTAGCACACCACAGTGAGGGGGATGTCAATTACTAAAAGAAGACATGAATTTAAAGCATGTAGTTTGTGGATAGTAGCTCCAATTTTCTTATTTATTTTTTGAAGATATCCATCCATACTTTGGTCGCTCAATATGCTGGTCTAGTTGTTAATTCATCTGTTTTTTGCTGCATTTGGTGATTCCTTCCAGTCATTCTCTGGTTATGGCAGCATCCATTTTAAGGCCTGACTACTGCATAAATATTTAGCATGAATTCACAGTGCTTCATCACTTTTGTTAATAATAAAATTGGACACAAGAGAACCGAGTCTGGAAAAGTCAGAACATTTGATACAAAGCTGGAGAAGAATGAACCAAGGTAGAGTTGATCAGTTAAATTCAGAACTGTAGTTTAACGCAGTGGGGTGGGGTAAAGCTTTGTCTAGTTTAGTTTGATTATTTTTTTTTACCACACTAACTTCCTCCACAACAGTGAGAAAGAAGTTGCAGTTGCTGAATGTATAATAAGAAAACAAGAACAGAAATTGGAAACAAACTTTTTTTTAGAGATACAAAAAATTTGGTTTCAGTTTCTTTCACCTTTAACTTAAAAGTTTTTTATGTCACATAAACTTGTGATCCACATTTGAATATTAAAGGACACATAAAAATCCGAGCTTTTGTTTTTGTTTTGGCTCAGCTCCATGAAAAGTTTGAGCAGTTGAAGCGGATGCACCAGGACGAGAAGAGGAAGGTTGAGGAGAAGCGAAGGGAGCTGGAGGACGAGATGAACGCCTTCAACAGGAAGAAGATGGCATGTGAGACGCTCTCATCTCAACCCCTCAAGAAAGACAAGGACAAGAAAAAGTAAGGCAGTCCTTCCTCTTAATCACCTATTTCCTGTATTCTTCCTCTAATAACAGGACGCTTCGTTTTCCAAGCCTCCTAATTTCTTTCAGCAACTCTCCTTCCTTCCATTGTGTGCCTTAGAGTTGAAACTCTTATTTTGCTGTTTAACTCGTTTACTTAGAAGCAGGAAGTGCACATTCTGCCATGTCCAGCAGCAAACCCTGTCATTAATGACTTTGTAAAGGAGTGTGTTCTGCTGTTGTGGAATCATCTCCAAAACATAAAGCACTTAAGCGTTTTTTTAAGGGCCTGGCAAGTGTGAAGGAAAAGTCTTCCCTTTTTGTTCTGTCCAAGTTGAACGTTTCCTGTGCTTTCACTCTTTCCTTTCGTTTCGCTCTAATTATTCAGGATACTCGGGGTGGAGGCAGTCAGCGCGCTCTCAGGCAGCAAAACGCTCTGAAAACTGATGTAGCATTTAGCCAAGAAACAGCTACAAATTACAGATGTGCAGTTCAAGTGCCACACATTTTTATTTCAAACTACTTTAAGTTCACGTTCACAACAATAACTATTGTAAAATGAATTTAAAGTAACATTATGTTATACTAGTAAACATAAATCAATCAGTCTCATAACTTTTCTAAATATAAAAAGTGATTTTTTTAGAGCTGCATACAACTCACTAAATAAATATATAAAATATATTTTCAAAGCATGTCATACATCAACAGTGAGCTGTCTATGAAGAAGCTCCATTATTGAATTTTGTATTACTCATCTTTTTCCATAATTATAATCAAGGAATCTAAAAAATGTAAACACATATGTTTAAATTTAATCCAGGCCTTTCCTGTTCTGTTCATTTTTTCCACTTGTTCGCACAAGATTTGCTTCTTAAAAGTGCCTGCTTTCAGAAAAAGGCATCTATTTTTTGCAAGTTTACCCAAATCAAGGACCAATTATAGCTTCATGTTTATAGTTCCAGTGAAATATTTTCACTAAATTTACACTTAAATGAGCTACCAGTAGTTCATGTTAATTAATGGGAAGCATCAATTATACTGATTGTCACTGCATAGCATTTCCACCCTGTTAAAACCTTTTTAATCACATCAACTTTAGTTTTATGTACCCGAATATTCAGTAAAGCTGTTTTCATTTCCATATTTTTATGCTTTAATTGAGAAAGTAACGTACGTTTGAAATTTGATAGTTTTGCCTATTTGCACTACAATTTTAATTAGTTGGTTTTAAAGCTTCTACGTGGATGTTGATCAAAATTCTGACTTTGTCAGCTGATAAAATAATGAGTTGCAACATCTCTGCTGGTATTTTGACTTTACTTAGCTGTACGATGGTAAGAAAAGTCAAAAGTGACAGAATGTGTTTGCTGTAGGCAGAGAAGAGATTGACATATTAAGTCGAGTTTTTGATTGCTGGGCCATAAGTCTTTGGTTCAGATTACGTTTAAAGGGAGAGGAGCCCAGTTATCAATAGCAGGTTGCTGCAGAAAAAGTAACATTTGTACTTTACAGCTTAAATTGTGTGTGTCCACAAACATCATCTTTCTTTCTCTTCCTGTTTAATTACTTCAGGGAGAGCTGTGGAGAGCAGTTCACGTTCATCACGTAAAAAACAAAGTTTTAAAAAAATAACCCCGCTCATACGTGTTTATTTGAAAGTGTCTATGCACAAACTGACTTAATAATAAAGTGTATAAAAACACATGAAATCAGTGGGATTTTTTGTCGACTTCTCACCGTTTTGCATATTTTAGTGAAAAATCCCCATCAAAAGGAAGTTGTAGAACGTTTATCTTGCAAATAAATTTGGGTCATTGTTTCAACTAAAAGATAAGATTTTAGCTCTACTTTTCCTTCAGCTGGTTATTCATTTCTGTGTGGTTAGAATTATGAAAGTTTGAAAGCAGACAAGTGGCTCCCTCTTGTGGCTGCTCATGCACACTGTCGGTGGCTGTATGAAACAATCCAGTCTTCCATTTTGTGAATATGTTAAAGTTCTTCCTGAGCTTCTCAAATTAAATTCCTCAAATTAAATGTGGGATTTTATAAAACAGGTGATTGAACAGGTGAGCTTTATTTACTTTACCCCCATCACTAACGCTTGATTTTCGTAAAAATTTTGCTCCAACTTCTATATTTCACTGTTTTTATTTAAAATTTCAAAAGCCCAGTCAGCCATTGATTCACTTCATTTTCTTTATTGTTTCATTGTTTTTCAGTTAATTTTTGAGGCGCTGCACACCCATCCACACACGACCACGGATTTGTCCTCCATCACCATAGCAACGACCACATCTGTGTTTTCTTTTTTGTTTGTTTGTTTTTCTTTGTCTTGTTTTGACATTCCATCTTGACATTGTGCACATGGACCAAAGACACTGAGGATGATGATGATGATGGTGAAGCCACAGGAGAGAAAAAGAGTGAAAGATGGTGAGAGAGAGAAATATTCACGTCCATCAGTGGCCATCTCATTGATTCAGGATCTTTCTATGTGATTTTTGGACATTTTATTTTATAAATATATCTGTTTATTTTAATTTCTTTGCTGTTTTTAATATTTCTGTATCTTTTCTTTCCTCATTAGCCATCCAAACTGATTAAATCTTGTCAAGCATTGTCATTTCGTGGTACTACAATTTTGGAAATATGGGCAAAATATGTATTTAAAGAAAATATAAAATATAAGGGGCACCCAGTTTTTATAGGCCTGACGTTCAAATCGAAGATTAAAAGGTCCTCAACTTTTTAAAAAATGTATGACCCATTTAAAATATTCAGAGGTAATTTGTCTTTTTGTAACCCTGAGGAATTAGTTTAGTATAATCAGTCCCTCGTTAGTGAATAATACATTAAAATCTTAGCGTGTCAAGCAATAACTGAGTACCTGCATTTAGAGGTACTGACAACTTAACATGTAGTCCTACGTCTTAAAACCTATGCAATATTCTAGCGCTGTAAGTCAGTTAATGTATGTGAATATTTTCTCAGGCTTACCAAGCTTCCAGTAATATGCAAATATGTACTAGTTTTTAATATGATTAATGAATATGATGTAAGAAGCCCATAAGAGGGTGTACATTATTTGTGAGTGACTTAGCTATATTGTAAATCCTGCGTGATCGTTTTGTTACGCCAGTGGAATCACGACTATGAAGCCAGTAAACATTTAAGCCTCAACTCGCTGTAGGAGAGTTTACGTTCAGACATGGAGAAGAGAGCAGCTGTATTTACTGTCTGTCGATGCAAATAAATGCAAACCCTCCCTCCGAAATGTGAAGCCTCTCTGTGCTCTGATTTGTTTGTCTGCGTTTACTCCTGGGAGATGAGGACGGTGGTGAAACACGGGCAGGTAAAGACGCATTCATCGTGTCTGCAACCAAAACAGCTGTCAGATGGAGGCGGTTTGGAACTGAAGCAGCTGCACGATGTTTGCTCAGCGTGTTGCTTTTTCTGACTCAACACGGCGTTGTTACCCTGCGTGGTTTCTCTGTTTGCTAAAGGTGGAGTGCAGTAGTGAAAAGGAGAAGTACAGTGCCTTGAGAAACTGAAGCATTTTGTCACTTATTTCACTGTATGTTCTATATTTGTAATAGTTTTTTCAGATAAGTCTAAAATACATGGCATGCATTTGTATTCAGTCAGTAATTTGTAAAACCATCTGTTGGTTTCTATCAGTGTTGCACATCTAAAGAATGATACTTTTGCCCATTCTTTGCAAAGTAGCTCCAGCTCATTCTGTGAACATCAATTTTAAGGTCTTGTCACAGATTCTCTATTACTTTTTAGCTTGGACTTTAACTGGACCCTTTTAGCACATTAATGTGCTTTGAATAAACCAATCCCTTGCTCTATCGGTATATTTAAGGACTTTGTCCCGCTAAATGGTGAAACTTTACCCTGTTTTAAGACTAGAAGGTTTTTCCTTCAGAGATTTTGTGTTCCCTTAAACCCTGCCGTTTCCTTGTTATTTTTGGCATGGTGCTTCCACCACCATTTGTCTCATTGACTGCAAAACTATTCTGCAGTTTCAAGATCCTCTCACATTAGGAATAAAAATGTCCCTTGCTATTCCTTTTTATTGGCCTGATCTGTAAAACTAATTTTTAAGTGCTTGATTTTGTGCAAAGATCTTTTTCAGTTTTAGAAACTCTTTGGGATATCTTTGATCGGTTCTGTCTCCACCTGGAGTACTTCAGTAATTCTTTAAAACAGACTGAGGAAGTCACACCACAGTAATGCAGATTCTCTGCTTATGCGAATCCCTTGCCAACTCTATTATTATTCTGTGCACCACCTGCAGGGCTGACTGGATCTCTTCCAGCAACACAATATGTTTGCAGCTCTACGGCGTGTCCTTTAAAGCACCAGGACACTGTGCTAACAAAGCTGAGTGATAATCACTGACGATGTACAGCAGCTGCTTCTTTCTGCTGCCGTGACGCGTTTCATGGTTTGCTGCAAAATGGAAAGTTAATCCCAGGTGAAGCCACATCCACGTGCGATTCCACAATGTTTCAGACAGCAATTAGAAAAAAAAATTACTTCTTCTAACCTGCTACTTTTAACTTCCTGTGGCAGCCAGCTGTGCTACAGTTATAATGCTAGCTTAAATGTGAACTTGGAAAAAGCTAATATTTGAAATCCACTGTCAATTTTTTTCTGTCTAATAGCATAGAAGCTATCATTTTTATTTCAATTTGCTCATGAAAACAAAAACTCCAGTTTTGGGAATACTTAAGAATTCCCAAACTCTTAAATATTAAGAAACTGACTAAATATTAGCCATAAATTACACCATAACTTTACTATTTGCTACAGTACCTTAAATAGGACCATTCCATTCCTGAACAAAGGCTGGGAGGAATCACTGAGTTTGATTTTCTTCAGATTTATATGATAGTGATAGCAAGTAAGCACTTTCTTCAACCCACTTCCATTCTTTGAGATTGACAAATCAAACATTTCACCCTTCAAATTTTTTAAAGTTGTAGTTTATTTGTGGTAAAAAAAACCGTATGATATAGCTGCCTTAGCATACAAATGAAAATATGAAACATCTTTAAGATTTAGAAAACAGAAATTAGTTCACATTGCAGACATTATTGCTGTATTCAGTGTCTTTGAGCTTCAGAGCTTTGGCAGTGGAGACACAATGTGCATTCAGAAACAACATAAAATGTTGCTCAAATGGCTGCATTTTTCATCATACTTTGATAAAGTAAAGCTCATGACACTGGCTAATTTCTGCCTGATTATATCAGAACATGTCACCTTGATCCCGAACTTCAGTCTCGCATTACTTGTGCTCTCACACTGAATGCACTTACAAAATACTGAAAACAAAATACCAAAAGATTAATCACCTTTTGTCAGTCTAGTGTTGAACTAATCTCCCAAAAGGTGCTCATATTTGATATGTAACAACAGTTGCATGAAGGAAATACGTGTTGCAGCATAAAATACTAAAAAAATTGCATAATTTAGTTAAAGTAAAGCTTATATGTGTAAAAGGTTGCGTTGGTAAATAAGGTAAATAAAACATGTTAAGTACAAGTAAGTTTTATATATACACATAAAAAAACTAAGGCTGGAAAAATATATTTGCAAAAAGCTTAACTTTATCTTAAAGTGCTTTGTGGCTCTGGAGAGAAACCTGAGCACCAAGATGCCTCACATTAAAAACCTAAACCACAATTAAGACAAAACTGAAAATAAAACTCCTTACATTAATGTATTGAAACAGTTCAATAAGCAAAAATAAAACCTCTCTGAAGAGAAACATTTATGTTTCTTTACAGTTAAGCTTATTAAATTCTTCTCAGTTCCCCCCAATGTCACAGCAAAATAAGAGTTAGCTGGTACCCAAATCCACATTCAATGTGGCTGAAGACAAAAGAAGAAGAGGAGCTAAAACCAAATAACTAGCTTGTAAATCAGTAACCTCTGGAATCATGAAGCCTGTTAAAAGCTGGATTGTGATTGACGTCCTGCTAGTTGCCAGCAGGATGCAGCGGCGGGCAGGGAGACACACCTTTCTGCTCAAATGCAAACATTTCCTCTATATCACTCTCCTCGTTATACAAACGACTGAAACCGTCATAGTAATCATCCAAATCCCCTTGCTCACTGGCGCCACGCCCCCTTCTGGCCGCCATGTGGTGCTGCGAGGGGCTCCAGACCTGCTGCTGCTTCTCCTGGATCTGGGAGCTGTCCAGGATGTACACAGCGTTGGCGGGCAGGGAGAACTCCATGCTGTGTAGAAACTCGTCTACAATCTCTTTGCAGTGGATGAACTCGGCACTGTTAACCTGGGAGGAGCAACACAACTGGATCAGGTTGAATGACGGCTCTAAAGCGGAATCATGCGTGGGTTTTTATTTTTCAATCATTTAATTGGCCTCAAAGAATTTAAATACTAGGCTTCTACGCCTCCATTTAAATAAACTATTGTTTTTCTGGGTTAATTACAGAGGTTGGAGCTGCAGAGGAGGCTGTTTTAACCAAATATTTCATTTTGTTTTTCTTTAAACGGGAAAGAACACATTTCTTCCATCTGGATGTACCAAATTGTGCCTCACTATAAGAGATAAGCAGCAGACCTCCACATTATTTCACAATAACATTTGGCATTTTGGACAATGTCTTGTAACCAGTTTTAGCATCCACTGACCTGAGACTGTCTAACTGGCTCGATGTTAAAAACTCATCTTCTCAACACTTGCAGTGCATTAAACAATAATTTCACTCCAAACAGGCCTCTGCAATATTAATATTGCGATTATGATACATTTGTGATTTATTGTGCAGCAGCCCCAATGGGCAGAACCCTCTGCTATTATTAGCACCTGTGGTAATGATGTGCAAAAATGCCTTTTATTCTAATAGCATAATTTTACAAAAAATGCTTTAGAAAAATCCAGCCTTTAGATTTTATCATGATGGAAACAAAAACTACATTTAATTTTCTACCAAGTCATTCACAGTACGTCTGACGTAAATGATGCCAATTTCTCTTATTCTTCCTTTAAAATGGGAAAGACAGGTGAACATGACTTCAAGTGAGGCAATGAAATATGTGTTCATCTTTAAAAGTAAAAGCAAGAAAATAGCAACTTGGCTAAACCTTCCCAAATCTACTGCAGAGGCACTCTTCAAAGTGAAGACAATTGTCATTCAATTAAATAGAGGGCACTCCATTTCCTTCACTACAACAAATAAAGCTAAAGTGCTTCTCAAAAACTGAATTTCCTACAAATTGAAGTGTTAGATTTTGCACTATTAATTGTTTAATAATTTAATCACAAATTTTTCTGAAACTCAGCTCAATATTTAAACACATTCCTGAGAGTGGCAACGATTTACACCATGGATTAATCTCCTAGTGGGCCTAAGCTCCTCTCTTACCTGCGCTTTTTTCAGTAGATCGGTGAAGACAGAGAACCAGTCTGGAGTGAGCGCCTCCAGCTCCAAAGTGATGATGGCCAAGGCCAGCGTGGAGCCCTTGAACTGCCAGAGCTGGTGGCAGGCCATACAGTGCTGCACCTGCCTGGTCCACAACGCCGCCTGGAAGCCTGAGGGGGGCGTCTTCTGATGCCCGGGCTTCACAGGGATTGCACCGGCAATCACCCCGGGGTCCATGCTGGAACCGAGACTAAAGGACGGAGCCAGGTGGGGATGGCCGGAGACGAGAAGGGCATGGAACTGGGAGCAACGAGGAGAAACGAGGCCAAAATGTTTAAATTATGTCATTTTCAGTCCTTCTTTTGCCACCTCATTATGTTTGTTACTATAAAAACCCTTTGATCCAGTCAGCCTAAACTTAAATCTCCTGTCAGTTTACAGTTGGGGATTTTGTAGTCCTCCCAAATTGTTTGTAGAGGTTCAGTCCAGAAACTGTTCACCTCACCGCTTTAGAAATCTCCCATTCTGTCTCATGGCCATCCTGTTTGTTTTGTGTTGTCTGTGCAGTGCTTCTCTGTGTTCTCCATTGTGTGCAGACAGTATAAAACCTAACCTTGTTGGGATCATAGTGTAAAAAAAAAGAAGAAAAAAATTCAGCTTGGGTAACATTTCTTTCAAGCAAAAGGATTTGGAACTCATTTGGTTTACAAGAGAGGAGTTTTTGTTATCGCATATCCTGTCTTTCCTTTATTAATACATTCATGTTGTGCTTTATTTTGTCTCTAACAGAAATAAGCCATGTTTTTAAAAGAAAGTGGAATTGCACTGGGAGGTAAATTCAGTATCGTTGTGCCAAATGAAATGAAGCTGAACTAAAACTATCTGAAAATCCTCCATTTCTCTGATCAAATATTTTCGATAGATTTGGCTTTAAAGGATTCATTCACACATGATGGCTGTTCTTCGCCACCATCCAGCTGAACGGACCTCTGATTTTATTTAGATGCACATCAACTTTAATGGCAAATCTGTGAATCTCTGTAAATTTAGCCCTATCAACGTGTCATGGTGGAGAGTCTGTGACAAATCGCTGTTTTGTAGATAACAGAAAATAACTGTTCAGTATTTAAAAAGGGAATGCAAAGTAATTTCTTCAGGGCAGATGTTTACAGTATCGATGTGAGATATTTAAAGTAAAAGTTATTTAAAATATATTTATTTAAAGTAAAAGAGAAAGGAAAAAATCTTTATTTTATTATAGTTTTGTTATATTATGGCTCTTTATTTTACAAGTCCTGGATTTTGTATTACCTACAATAACTCAAATTCAGATCCTGAAAATGTAACAGAGGGGGTTTGGAGTTTGGGAGATGAATCCGCTTCTCGATGAAAGGTTTTTGTGGCTTTATGGAAAAATATGTCTAAAGTGTTTGCAGACAAATCCAGCGCTAGTGCTGAAGTTATGTAGGTTTTCCCTGTTGGAGAAGGAAACTGAAACTAACTGGGAATGATATACGACTTAAAGGTTGATTTTGCAGAAGATGGAAATCAAGATTTTTATCAAAAGGAGTCGTCTCATTGTAGCACATTGTGGTCAATATTACAGACTGGCCTGTATTCATAACGCATTCAGCATTGAGCTCAAAGCTGTTGCACTCTCTGGGTGATTTAAGGTGCCTTGCAGAAGTATTCATATCCCTTGAACTTCAACGTATGTTATTGGGATTCTTTGTGACTACGTATAAGGAAACGACTACTTTCAATGAAAAGTCTAATTGTGAAGATGAAGGAAAATTACAGTTTGCATTAAAGCTGTAACTATATTATGCATATTCCAACTTTGCAAATCTGATATTTCTGCTTCTTCTTTGCTAAATAGTCTAAGACCAGCCAGTTTGGTGTCTTGCTACAAATGATCAATTAGATTTAGAGCTGGACTGAATTGGCTGTAGTTTAGGTTTTATGCACAGTTTCAGGTCTGTTGAAGCCTCCAGCTGGTTTTCTTCTAGAATTGGCCTGTATTTGACTTTCTCTCAGTTTCAGGTTCCCTGCCCCCACTGAAGGAAAAAAACAGCCCACACTCAGCATGACGCTGCCACCTCTATGTTTCACAGTTTAGACAGTATGTTGAGACTGGTGTTCAGGGTTAGATAGTGGTTTGCATGTAAATAATGTGTTTGAGAATATATGTGTCAAATGTACTTCTACAATTTTTACTAGTTATTAGTTATAGTTATTGATTCTGTTGATCAATACATAAAATCCAGAAAAACAATATAAAGTTCAAGTCATAAGGACACTTTTGCAAGGCTCTGCCTTTATCTTGAACTCAAATTAAGAAGTCGTGCTCACTGTTAACCATCTTCAGATTAATTCTGTTTAACCTTAAAAGCCTTATGAATACAGCAGCAGGCCCAGGTGTGTTTTTCTGATGGTAATTCAATCAGTGGGTTCTGCTTTGGGCAAGGATTTTTAGATGATGGTGTACAGATCCAAGCTGTAGACCTAAAAGATAAACATGATAAACCTGTTTAACACAGTAAAACCACGCTATGTTGTAAACTGCAGGGTTTGTTCTGCTTGAGGTCTGAAAGCCCAGACAAGATCAGCTCATCCAACCCGCCATCTGGTGGCAACAGGGTTTATGTTTCCACAATATGGCTGCAGAAAAGTCAGAAGTGCCTTGGCCCAATGTGCAGCATGCATGCTTTGTTGGTAGCTTGCAAATGCACTCTTGAAATTTGGAACAAATTGTTTTGCTGCATCCATTTGGTATTAAAAGAATACACTATTTCTGCAAGAAGCTGTTATTGTGTCAGAAAACAGATTTGCTGTTTTTTTTATACCAACAAATGTTTGCTTTTGCGACTGACTATTAGAAACCGTTTTTACTTGAAGTTATAATTCATCAGAAGGTGGGAAATCTTACAATCTCCCATCAGATTTTCTGACTTGAAGTTTGCATATCAACCAGAACTAGAAATGTAGTTTGTAATTCTAATCACAGGCACATGAAGTCCAGTTAAAGAAATGCACAATGTAACCTAGGACCAACCCTTAAATGTGGAATAGAGAATCTTGAAGCATGATGGTTTGCAATGTCTGCTTTTTGTACTGCTTGTGTTTCACTGTAAGACCACAAGAAACTGAGATGTTGAGGTCTAATGGGAAAAAAAGAACTGTTAATGAATCTGCTGTTCTGTAAACTCACGATGTGAATGAAGTCGACCGGTGTCGCCGTGTACAGATCCCAGTGCAGCTTGTCCAGAATGATCCGCTCCATGCGAAGAATCTCCGCTGTCGAAAAGTTGCATCCACTCTGCACCACCAGATCTTTAACTGAACCAATAACCTGTTGCAAGCAGATACCAACAGAAGCCAAATAAACATATTGTTTTGAAAATGTGTGAAGTGTTTCTGTGATTCTATGAAAAGTTACCTCGTCTTCCTCGTTGATTTTGGCAGCCAGGACCAGGGAGGTAAAAGCGATGCATTTTAGATATTTTCTCTGAGCCTTGGGGAAAAGAAAAGTGTTCATCTGGCTGTAGCTGCTGCCAAATGTGAAAATAATTGGACAAAAAGAAAATGTACGCCCCCGTAGACAAGGCTGCAGCCATTTACCTTGACAGTGGACAGCAGGCGGTTAAGGACACACACTCCCAGCGCAAAAGTTTCTGGACAGAACTGAAAGAGCCGGTTCATTTCTCCAATCCAAACGATCATTTGCTGGTGTTGGGACAAGGAGATGTCAGCACCCTGCCAGATAAAGAAAAGGCAAGTGTTGATGATTAACTGACAGGAAGATAAAGATTGGTTGCCATGACAATGGCCAGATCTACTTCTGCTAAACTAAAAGTATAGCAGAAATAGAGGGAATGCTCCTGAAAAACAGATGGAAAGAAAACAAAGTCAAATCACCCAAACAATGAGTTCTTACATTAGTAGTGACTTTGCTGGCTTTCACTTGTAACGTCATCATTTATTCAGAAAGTGTACATGTCCACCTCTGGTTTTCATGTTTGCTCATTTAAATACTACATTGTTAACATTTTTGATTGTTTTAAACTTTAAAAATAGCTAAATCCATGCCATCCATGTACAACAAAAGTGTGATAATTTTGCAATTTATTGCTACCAGTTAAATTTTTAATCCACTAATGTTTGAGCTGAAGTTGTTGACAAATTCATCTTCCTGACTGAACTAAATCTGTATCAACACACTGCTAGCGATGGCTGGTGTTCAATGGGCATAACAGGACGTGGGCCCCAAGTCACATTCTACTTAAGGCCCCCAACATCCTTGGGCTGACTGGAACTAAAATTCAGTTCTTTGCATGTCTCAGCCAGAAACAATGAGATCTTTCCCAAATCTGCAATAATTATTAGCTCACCTGAATGCATCCGTTTTTGAAGAGCGGGACCTTCCACAGACGGGCCTCTCTGAGCAGAGCAGCCTCCAGCAGGCCGAGCAGCCGGCGGCTCTCTGCAGCCACCGGGTTCTTCATCCCCTCCACAGCACAGGCCAGCCTGCACCCAGCGCTCACACACCTGACAGGGAGGTCACATTTACTTACAGCGAACACAACCCTGTCCACCGCCAAATAATTAGTCATATTTTTGATGGCAATGGTAATTAATGAAATAAATTCATTTTCAAATTATGTTGGTATTCATATAAACATTAATAATTTATTAAATAAATACTTAAATGTGTGAATTACTAAATTAAATTATATTCTAAAATCCTATGTATTTTTTTTAATATTAATTTAATAAATCTTCTGCTACAATCAAACAGAAGGCTCTGCTCAGCCAAGTCTTCAGTCCTGCCAGCTGACTGACAGCCAGCATCATTTTTAGATATGTGTAGTAAAATTAAGAGTCGACCTTTGCATTTTGTGAAAAATAGAATCATTTAATTTAATGAATTTGTTATTTTACCTGTCCATAAAAACTATTATGCAATTTGATTAAAATGTTTAATAATTTTATAGACGAATGCATTTATTTACTAGACTAATTTCCGATTTTATTTAAATTATAAAGATTTATTAACACCTGATTATTTATTGAACTGATGTACTTTAGGCCTTCAGCAAATCTCTAGAAAACCAAAAGCATTTCTACTACATGCATTGTTTGAGCTGCACTTTTGATTTTAATGCAGTTTACAAACATAAGAACTGGGAGTTGACTCTTTGGAAGAATCGTTGTGTATTCATATGTTCCATTACTGTAAAAATTGTGTAAATCTAAATAATTAACTCTTCAAAACATCAGAGTACGCAGCAGCAGGAAATAAGATGCGCGCTGACGTTGTTCAAAAACAAGGCCATTTTCAGACTCTGCAGGCAGACATGAAGCGATGCAGCAACATTAAAACCCAAATTTAAGAGACAAAATCAGCCTGAATCTGCGGCGGGTTTTTCCACAACACGACTGAATTCTGGCGGAATAATGAAGTGCAGCTGCTGCAGCTTCCTGCACAGTTACTGCTGCAAACAAAAGCATTTAGCTTCCTGTTGTTTAGTTGCACTCAAACACTCTTACCTCTTTGATTTCAGAAGCAGACAGCGTCTTGGACGGCGGTTGCATTTATACGATATTTTTTAATCAATCCATATTCACAGAAGACAACAAACCAGCAGTCAGTCAACAGCAGTGGGATGGATCTGCTGGGGAAAACAACATCGGAACAAAATGGATCTCGTAGAGCAGCCGCATTATAACTTTATAATAACAAAAGTCAAACAAAGAGTAAAGGCACAATAAAGTTCCACAGAGCAGATGATAAAAATAAAAGAATGCGAACATTAAAAAAAAGAGCGCAAAAGAGGCAGGAAGCGGAGATCAGGAAGGACTGAGGACAAGCTGTGTTTTGAACGCTGCAGACTCCGCCCCCTTATGACGTCACGTGAGCGGATCAGTGTTAGTGGGTCAGACGTGCGGGGCTTCACGCACAAAATGGTCGAGCTTTGTCTGGAAATGGAAGTTCTCAGCAGTCTGTGCTTCTGTTGAAGCTGTTTGTTCAGATGCTGTTTTCCGGATAAACGCAGCTGTGACGCAGCGGCTGTTCTTCCTGTCGCAAAACCCAAACACTAAAAAACCCAAACACTAAAAACCCCAAACACTAAAAAACCCAAACACTAAAAACCCCAAACACTAAAAACCCCAAACACTAAAAAACCCAAACACTAAAAAACCCAAACACTAAAAACTTGTTCTCAATCATTTGCAGTTGTTTAGGTTGGCCTGACCTTTTTACAGCCATGGAAACAAAGAAGCAAATAATTTCACCATATCACAACATACAAAACACATAATCTGTTTCTTTTGAAGTTCTGAAATGATTTAATCTTAAAAGTATGAAGATGGCAGATAGTTTCCTTACTCATTATTCATTAAACAAAGATGTAGCCAAACAATGAACATACAGCGCTAATAAAATGATGATAATACTCTTTGAACCTTTTCATATTTTATTCAGGATGCAGTCAAAAACCTAGATGTATCTATAGGCTATATATGCACCATGAAGAAGAAACAGGATTCCTTGGTAACTAGAACTCACTCATTACTTCATGCTGTAGATTTGCTGCTGTGCTTTGGATCACGATCCTGCTGATGACCCATTTTGCACAAACTTTCTTTTGTCTAGAATATATTTTTGGAACACAAAAAAAGTTCATGGTCAATCAAAACTAACTGCAAAATAAGCCCAAATCATCAGCCTACCACCATCATGCTTTGTCTTTCTGATCTTCTGTGTTTCCTTGTGATACACATGGAGCTGATTGCAATGTCTCCAAACGTTGCAACATCCCACCTTGTGGTGAATTTGCTGCACACCTGTCAGCTGTCCTAACTGTTTGTAGATACTCTGTTACCTTTGGATTGTTTCAATCAATTAATCAATCAAGTCTATTTCTATAGCACAGTTCAGCAGCAAGGAAGTTCAAAGTACTTTACATCATAAAGACATAAAAATACAAAGTTGTAAAAATTAAAAATTAAAGTAAAAATTAAATTAAAGTCCAGAAATATTGATGGGATATTATCTTATATACAAGAGAAGGAAACTCTTTCAGTATCATAATTCTCTCCTGTTTCCCACTTTGCTAATTCATATCCCTGTTTCTTAATCACCCATTTCTATTTAATTCCTTCTTATTTTTATTTTGTAGCTAAATATTATTTTGCACCTAATGCATTTAACAAGTTTATATTTTTAATGAGTTCCTTCCAATCAGTACATTTAATGTGATTATTTAGAAATAAATACACATCTAGAAACAAAGATTGTTGCCCATTATTTGCAAAGTTTTTCAAGTTGAGTCAGATTAGATTCATTGGCTATACACTGTTTTAAGCTATAAACTGTTTGCCAGTTTAGTGACTTCTCAAGGCAGCTGGATGCACTTGGTTTTACGTAGCGGTATTTGAGTGAAGAGAATTGGTTTTCTTGATGGTGAGAAATGTTTGAATTCTTTCTGTTTTACTTTAAATTTCCAAATTACTTTGTGTTAAACTTGTTCATAAAAACAAAAATAAAACACATTGACTTTTTCAGGTATAACAAAGTAAAAATTTAAAGGGTAAGTAGGGTTGTGTCTATGTCTGTGTAATTGAATGACAAATCGCATTGGAGCCAAATTGTTGCATTAGGCTTGTTTGTCATGAAGTTTCTTTCATCAACAGATTTTCTGAGTTTTCTGACGCAACATATCAAACAATCAGAAGAAAAGATTGCTGCTAGATTGGAGCGGTTCTGTTGTCAGTAATAAACCTGCTCTTATCCTAAACCCCAATCACATCCCTGCTGCTCTTATCTCTCTGGCTTCATTCAATTTAGCACCAGCTCTAAGAAAAGAGATGACAGATGGTTGATTAGACTTTTTACGTATAAAAAAAGCAAAGGAAAGACTTTGAAAACAGCACGACTACAAATGGATGCTTGATTAATGCTGGAAAATGCAATTTTAAACCCTTTGTTATTCAGCCATCAACAAACTTTCTCAGTGTTTTGTCTCTTCTTTAGATTTGAAATGAAAGCTGCCAAAGTAGATGACGATGAACATGCCCTTTGGCACAAAATGTTTACAGATGCCTGCATAATTCGTTTTTAGAATAAGTGAACATTTTTAATGAGCAAATGTATTCATATTTTAAGCAGAATAACAGGACCTCAGAGCTTGTCTGTACACAGTGAAACCTTCAATGTGGCCTAACTTTCTCTTTTTCTGGTGCTGTATAATTTCTTAGCCATGCAGACAATAATAGTTTGCAGTGGCAATCTCAATTGAGCAAGTAATTTAAAGCTAAATAGTAAATCATTACGTTTTGTTTTTCAGTTCCATTTAAATCCTGTGAATGGCTTTGGACATTTGCTGTTATTAGTGCTCATAATGTATAAATGGGATTGTGTAATTTAGGTTGATTGCAGCCCCTTGGACGGAGTGAAAGACCTGTCCATACTTGGTGTAACTCAGATTTATGTTAATATAGATCAATCGCAATAATTAGAATGTCATTGAAAAGCTAAATTGCAATTGAAAGTATTGACTTTTTCTTTTTTATTACACTTAAGAGTTTCCAATCATTTTTACAGGCAAATAGGACTATTTGCAGATGTTTTGTTGGGTTATGTAGCAGAACAGGGATCCAAAGCATTCTAGCAAGTTCACCTCTGAATGGCTGTATAAATAAAAGCAAAATTATGTTTTTTGAGTGGCCTAGTTAAAGATGTCATGACCGTACGCAAGCTCTTCATGTTTGAACAGGTTCCAATGTGGAGAATTAAAATAACTCTGTAAAGAGGATTGAGTCAAAATTCTTCCACATCGATGTTAAAGTCAGACAGCCAGTTATTGAAATTGTCATGGAGTTAATGACAGTTTTTACCCAAACTGAGCAACAGTCTTAAAGTGTCAAAGTTTGACTAATATGTGATGAATTCAAGTTATTCAAACTGAACTCACTGTGGTAGAGGAAGACATTAGCATGTTCATTTCCTCACTGTGTGCCTGCAAGCATCATCAGAAAGAAATATTCAGAAAAGGATCAGATTCCAATTATAGTCTTAAAATATATCACCTAACGTGAGAAAGTATTTGCTTCCACTTTCAGCTGAAATTCACTGTAAAAAAAAAGGAAAAAGAGCTGCAACACATTGTGTGTGAGCAGAGGTCATGGCAGGAATGCTGATAAGAAACGACGGTCGCAGCAGGCAGCAGCAGCAGATCTGCGTGTTGACAGAGTGCAAAAAGCAGTGGGAACACACTGATTATGTTTCCGCATGAGGTCAGGTTGTGTTTGACTAAAAGAAAACTTGTTTGTTCTTTACGCTCTGAGTCACTGGGATAGGACAGGTTTGTGTACACCATTTAGGCTCAAAAGGTTGTATAAACATATGGTGAGAGTTTTCTCCTTCAGTGTGCATAATCTCTCTACTTTTCAATTTTCTGCATCACCTCTGACCCGTACAAGGTTGTATATTAGGTTTTCTCAATGGTTCTGGTAATTAAAAATGTCAGTACTTTTCTGCACTGTGTGAAAATTAACTGAAAGGAAAACTGTTGGCATTAAAGGACTGAGTGGTAAAGCCTGTCATTTTGTTCCCTTGTATTGTAATTATGTTCTCTACAGATTTCAGAAAAAAGTCATGTTCTCATTTCGACTCTCCATATCTTGGATTTGGATGAAATTGTGTCCAATTCCAAATAATTATTTTTTTTTAATATCCTACATAAGATAGTTGAGTTTAACACTAATTTATTGAAAATGTGAATAGAAAAATGAGTAAAACTTATCTGCTAAAGCTAAAATAAAATTGCAATGTATTCTTTAGTTAACACTCTATTCACACTTTGTTTGAAATGTCTGAAATCAATGACAAAATGTGGTAACTTGTCTAACTCATTATCAAAATATCAATTTTCCCACAAGACTCGTGTCTTGTGTGCAGGGAGGTCGGAATATCCGCGAGGCAGCTAAGTCTGAGATGAGAACACTCACATAGCCTGAGGGTCCCTCTGCTTTCTCAGTGTGAAGCTCTGAGAGAGAATCTACATGTTGAGTTTTTCTCAGTGAAGGTTGGAGGATCAGTCTGCTCCGATCAGTTTAACAGGACCATACAGAGCATCTGCGGTTCCCCTGGCTCCCTCCGTCTCTTCATGTGTCCGCTCTCCATCACGTTGTAAATTAATGTCAGCCCTTAACCAACTTTGTCCTGTCAGGAGTGCTTTGTGCACTTGGCCGAGCACATTATGTTCCCAAAGTCACATCTAATCTCTGACTTTGATAACTGCCTGTTGGGCCAAACTGAAATGGATTTTTTCTCCCCTTTTTATCTTTAGAGGCCCCTCGCGATCTTCCACTGATATTTTAGGGACTCAGTGTTTAGATAGAATTAGGCTCCACTGGTATCTGCTCATACTGATGGAGTATGAGCATTGTTCTGTAATTACATTTGACACGACCATGGTCAATGCAATCTACATTTTCAGTCACTATGGGAGTGAAAGTAATTTTATATTTAGGATTTTAATTATTTATTTGAACTACTCTGTTTTATAGTGTGATGTTTAAAGAACCTGCAACTTTATTCATTTTCTAAAATAATTCAGTGCACAAGTTGGAGTTTATTCTTGATATTCTCCAATCTACACATTTAAAAGATTCAAACTCCTGTTAATTCTTCAAAAAGAGCTTTTCACAACCTTGGTTAGTGTGATTTATCTATTCCACAATCACTTTTAATGTGAGTTTTGGAGAGTTCCCTTAGCACCCATTTATCTTCACGTTCGATGAAAGGAGCTTAGCCAGTTTGTTCAAGAACAACACAAGAACTACAACGACTCAAGCTGATAGTAAACTGGAAGTTACAGAAAAACCCAGTTAAACCAGTTTTGAATTAGTTAGATCTTCTGGGGACAAAGACAGAGAAATTTGTCCACAAAAAGAATGTTTGGAGGAGTCAAGATGGTTTTTAACCTAAAGACACTGCACTAAGCATGGTGCTGATGGCATCATGCTGAGGTGTTTTTCTACTCCTAGAGGTCCAGGTGCTTTGCACAGAATGGGTAGAATAATGAAGGTGGAGGATTACATCTAAATATTTTAACTTCGAAACACATTAAAGCCTAGATGAATGTTCCTGGAGTACTTTGATCCCAGACACACATGAAAACATTCTAGATTTTAGAATAGATAAAACAAGTTACATTAAGTTTCTGAAAGAGCCCTAGGTAGAACCACCCTTAAAAGAATGTGTAGACTGCACTTAAACACCAGTTCCATTTCAGAAAACCAACCATGCTTAATAAGAAATGTGGTTAAGAATCCAGCAATGGATATGGCAGCAAGCTGTTCGTCCTCAGAGTTCTTCACATATTAGGCTATATGTAAACATTTGACCCAGTTAGAAAAAATTCACAAGGTATTGAAACAAACTGATACTTGTTTATTCATACATTTGAGAACCTCATCTTGACTACTCTAAATCATTTTTCTTAAACTTTTGTCAAATTGCTCAATCTTTGTCCTATCAAGCATAATAACTAGGAAGGACTGGAACTGGCATGTTACCCAGAAAAACATTGGATTGATGCCAGCCAACTTTGGCTTTTTACTCCGACTTTGAGTAAAAATGGTTCAGAAAGCATCACATCTTTGCTCTCTTAACTTTCTTTTCGGGTCATAGCTAACACTCTGAGGACGTTCATGTTACAAGATTTAAAAACTTGCTTGTTCCAAAATGTTATTATAATTTAATCATACAAAACCTCTATTCAAATGCATTCAATTGTCTTACCTATGCCACCAATTTCTGCTTAGCGTAACATAACATAATTTAACACGAAAATTCTAAAGACGTATGCCTTATGAATTCAATCAAACTAAGTAAGTTTATTTAAATCTGACATAATGTTCCTATTTGCAAATGATGACACTGCAGTATGGTATGTTTTAAAAATTCATGATTCCTTCCTAACTAGAAGCATTTACTGCCTATGCAAAGTAAGGAAACATAAGCAGATCAGCAGATGCTTCCTGCACTTATCCATCGACCTCCTATAATGCATATAAGAGAGGAGTGACTGGAAAACTGGCCATTAAAATGCTGCTGGAATCCCTATCCAGACTGACTGGTTCATTTCCTGCCCAGCTTACATTTAAATGAACAAGATGATCTTGATGTATCTGCTGCCAGCCACAGGAGGGAGACAAAGGCCAGCTCATGCAAATGAACATATCTAAGGCTTCATTAACTTCAGAGGATTTTCTTCATCATTTTTATTGCCTCCGTGATTTAAAATAGCTGAAAAGGTGGACTGAACATTCATTATTTAGTTGTTTTAAAAATACATGTTTCTTTTTGTCTTTTTTTCCTCCTCCCAAGGCAAGCTTTTCCTATTTTGAGCCCCAGAAATGACAGATTTCACCCTTGCCTACCTTGAAAAGCACCAGTGCATCATTTCCAGAGGGAGAGACTTCACATTATTGGAGATGAAAGAAAGTGCTGAAGAAGAGGTGGGAACAGGGAAGTGCCCCGAGCTTGACCATCATTGCTAAGCCGGCGTGAATAGCTGAAAAACATGATGTTCTTTTCTCATCGTTTGCACACTGAAGGTGAAAAACATCAAGATAACAGGAACAAGGCCAATCAACGTCACAGTGCATTTTAATTTAGAGGTGACTATATTTTGCAGAGACAAAATGTCTGGATGGAGATGTGACAGTGGGAGGTTACATAAGTCTGTGTCATATTAAACCCCAAGCAGAGGCTTTAAATTAAAACCAAATCTCATAGGATGTGGTATTTATAAACCTCTTCTGAAGGTGACTACAGAGTGCTTCGAGAAAACCTTTTAAGCTTTTGCACATTTTATCACTTTGCAACCCCAAACGTTAACACTCCCAGCACAAATTAGTGCATAATTGTGATGTGGAAAGAGAAAGATATACTGTATATTTATATCCAACTAAAAATCTTAAAAGTGTGGTGTGCTTTTATATTTTTATTTTGACCAAAATAACTGAAGGAGTCTTACCGTAAATTGTCAACTATATTTTCATTTGAACTTTGACCTTGACATTTAAAAAACAATTTAAGCCACGGTAGCTCCAGTTTACTGAACAATGAACTCAAGTCTTTTGCTAGCTTGAGATGGGGCCATTGTGCCATACGCTTTTCTATTTTATATGATTAATTGAACAAATCTGTGAGAAGCTGAAAGCCTTTGATGTTGTTCTATAATGTTCACTAATGTTCTCCAACAATCCTCTGAAGTTTTCACTGAATGGCTGCACTTATACTGTAATATAAAAATATACACAGACTCTTTCTGGTTGACTTCTGAAAAAATTAAGGGTCAGTGGAGAATCGCATTAAAAGCACCACGCACTCTTCATTTTTTATTTAAAAATAATGCATTGTGCATGTTTTTAATTCTACATTAATATTATGCTCTCTGATATTTTAGTTTATCACATGTAATCTCTGTAAAATATTTTGAAGTTTGCAGTATATTGCAAAAATGTGAAAAAAGTTCAAAAATTCCATATTTGTCACTTCTGTCATATGCCAAATAATGCAACCGCTTTTGTGATTCATGACTAGTTTCTCCCACATTGGCTTTAAAAAGTGCCTGAATCCAGTTTTAAAATGGTGTGACTGGCAGCATCTGTGAATCTGTGCATGACTTTCCATTGATTTGTGTAACTTTGCAATTCATCTTCATGGGAGTTTGATACATTTTTTACACATGTAGAGATTGATGAAATATACCCCACCTTAGGCCAATTCGCTCTAAATTCAGAAGACCACAAAGTGTTTTGCTGTTCCCATCCTAGAACAATAGGGGGCAGTGTGCTCTCATAGGAGCAGAGTCATTTTTCAGTGAGCAAAGACTCTAAGTACAAAGGCAGAAAAATATTATATAATGAAATCATCCTGGGAGAAAAGCAGCAGTCGCTGAAAAATTTCTGGAAACTCAATAACTTTTATTGTCAGAGTTAGAGTTCCAACCTCTGATTCTTGTGTCGCCTTCCGCCTTTCAAGCTCATATTAGAGCCATCCTGATGCTGTGAAAACCTTTTCATTTTATTACTGTTTAGTTTGTGTTTGCTGTCTTTCTCCTGCTATTTGACTCAGTAATCAGACTTGCATTTTTATCCTCTCCCTTCCTGAGCGTGTGCGCCGCTCAATTTGAAAGCAGAATCGATAACTTACTGTGTCGAAACAGTTTATTAATCTAATCACATATATCCAATGTCACAGTCTCTTCTTTTTTCACAGCTCAAGTGGAAATGGATTTGTTCTCAGTTCCCTTTCTGATTGACTAAGCCCCCAGTGGAGCCCTTTTTAAAATACCTGTTAACTTTGAAATTAAATTCTAATCATCAGTCTCATGCCTAAACTGGAATAAGCAAATTTCCATTTAAATCACTTTTCTCTTGTATAGCACCTCTGGTGGAGAATTGTATTTAAGACTAATCGGTACTGAGTGTGGGTTTACTTCAGGCATTAAACAAATTAAAATTTATTCTATAAGATTGCTTTGCTGGAACCACCCACTGTATAATAATCATTACTGCACAGCTAATCTTCCACTGCTGTACATATTATAGCAGACGTACCTGCAAGGCTCAGATTGAAAGGGGAAATTCTGCATTTATGGGAACAATTAGCAGTTTTATAATCCACACAGGACAATGCAACTGCGGTCAAAATGAACACAACATATAAAATCCAGCATGCTTGCTTTATTTTGAAAGCTCCCCTTTCAGAAAGCAGCTCTGTTACCACGCTGAAATATCAAAGTGTCTTCTGATCTAATTTAACCTGGGTGAAGGAGGAGATGCAGCTGCTGATTTTTCAAACTGCACACCCAACTCCTCCAACTGTTTCTCCTCGGCTTGCTTTTTTCTAATTATGTTATATAAGAAGCGAACTGCAGTCCTTTGGAAGTCTGGGAATCTAAGACACTGCTCTTTTTGAGGTGGGATTGCAGAAGTTTCGGCTAAGTGAGTAGAAACTTCCCGAGTTGCACTGATCAGTGGGTCAGCTCACCATTTTGCCTCTGACAGTACAAATTATATTTTGTGAAGGTATTCATTCTAAAAAATAAATCATCCTTTTTACTTCCAGCGTAATGTATTGAGTTCTACCTTCATTTCACCGGTATGAATTGGCAGGCAAAACCTGAATATAGATGACGAGAGTATCAAAATAAAAATGACAGCTAGAGTTATTTGTGAGACTAGTTTGTCACATCTTATGACATTACAACCACAAACTTGAATGTATTTTATGTAATAGAGAACAAAGTGTTGACTTAAAGGAGGCAAATACAAATGTTTTCTAAATACAACTGGAGCTGGAATCTGGACTAACATCAGAAGAAAAATACATGCAAAAGAGCTTGAGAACTATTACAAACATTGAACCATTTGGAATTGAACAACAGTTAAATAAAATGACCACACACTATGGAGTGGCTAACTTTTGTTAAACTGGAATAAGGAGAAACGCTGCCTGAAAAAAACAAAAACAAACTGAGCCCCCTACTGGATAGTTGATGCATGTCTTTAAGTTACTTAAGGTCATGCTACACAGTGCAAAAGCTCCATTTGCATTGAAGAAGACTGTAGTGACAAAAGCGGCGGCAGACTTGTACGTGTTATTTTATGTAACACGTACAAGAAATATTTTACAACTTGGACTCTCAGGCTGTGTTTAAGTAAAAGAAAAGAGGAACTTATTCCTTTTGGGAGGATGGGGGTTGTCTTCATGCTGCAAACATTCCAGGAAGTCTGAATTCATTTTGATTGTTATGGTAAATTTAAACCAAAACTACTTAGGAAACTGGACATTTTTAAAAAGAAAATATACCTTCTAGTCACTTCTTGTTTCCTTTAAAGAATCTCAGAGTTCCCATTTGGCATCAAACGCTGCAGTGGCTAACTGCTGCCTGACTCTGAAAAACAAAAAACAAACAAAAAAACTAATTCAAACATAATTACTTATTGCTTAACATGAGCTATTGTCTAAAACACACAAACATCCACAATTCTTTGCAGAGATTATGGCTCAGAAGAGTTCATCTGAGATTTCTGCCAAAACTTTTCTGAGTATTTCTGTGACAGATTTAATTAACTGCTTCATTTTAGCCACATTTTTAGAATGCCAATGCCATTCTAAACTGTCATTGGCTGGAGTCTCCATTATCTCTGCCTATTTGCTCCAGCCAAGAACACCCTCGTCACGTACACCACAGAAAAAGAAAAAAACAAGTGAAATACAAAGTCATGACAATGAGGATCAAAAATACCAACATTCATTCCTACTATGTTATGAGACATGATTGAGAAAGATTATTTTGATACAGGTTTTATAATTGCCAGCAGAGAGAAAGAAAATAGTTTTATTGTTGGTTTTGTCCCATCATTATCCCTTTAATCTTACTGTGACCTCAAAAAGTCATCATTTGCACCCGGAGGAGGTTTGCCCTCCAGCTTGAGCACAATAAATCACTAAAATGTTGAAAAGAGTTTTCAATTCTTCTATGAAAACAATGTCCAAATATCCTCCCCCTGCAGTATAGATGGAACAGCACGTTAAAGCCCTTCTGCTGGAATCTAAAAACGATCAAAAACCCAGTGGCGATGTCTCTTCTCGTTGGAGAATGTCTGTGGGGGATATGCATCAGAGAAAGCGACTGTTGTGTAGGTGCAAGAGGAGGTGCACAGCATACAAACCTATCAATGGAGGAAAAAAATCCACCTGAAATACAAAACAAATTCAGAAAAGTTTGGCTTTTTATCTTAAAGGTGATAAACTAAGAGACATGTCAGTTACTGGTTTGTTTATTTTCTAATTAGAAATTTTTGTTTGCCACCATCATTTCCCATCTCTGAGGAAAGGAAAGCACCAGTCCTCATCACATCAACCTGTCTAGAAAATGCTCATTAAAAAAGTGGCACACACACGCACACACACACGCACGCACACACACACACACACGCACACACACACCCACACACACACACAGCTGCCTCTGCCTCCATCTGAGGGGAAGAAGAAGAAAAGTTAAGTCTGCAGAGGACAGTGATGAAGAGATCCAGCCAGCCGGATCTCTGAAATGTTAACATGCTGAGCAAACAGAGCAGCAGCAGAATCGCTCACCTTCTGCATGAAGCTGCTCTGTTTGGGTTGGACCCAGCCTGCAGCAGGATGCCTTTTGCACTGCCGGACCCAGAACCGAGCCTGAGGATCCAGACTGCAGAACCAGGCCTGCAGAACAAGAAGCAGGCAATGGTAAAGTTAAAGAGTTAAAAATGAACAGGAATAATTTGGATAATTACCTTCAAAATTGGCTGCTTGTACTTCTTTTTTTTTTTCACTATTGGCTATGCATTGAAACTTGTCATGCATGTTGTTATGAATGTTTTTACTGAATCTCTTTCATCAACCTGCTAAGGGACTACATTTGACAATTAACCTCTTTGGCTAAATCTGGTACACTTACGTGATGTATTCATGTTGATTAATATACATTGTCCCTTCATGACTGTTGTAAACATTATTTTAGTAATCTACCAGTTATTCTGACGACTAATCGAGTAATCAAATAAAAATTTGACAACGTAAAACATCGGCCCAAATTCTGATTTCTGCGCACCACTATCGCTCTTTCTTGCAGCTTAGAAAATAGACCTGTAACAATAGCTCACTTTTTAAGTAAACCTGAACAAAAATTACACAAAAATACAAAATATGCATAAAACCATCATCTTTTATTAAGTGAATATAATCAATAAGGTCAAGACTGAGGCGGCTGTTGATATGAATGGAAAGCCGGATTGTGTTTGACTAATTGGTTTATATAAACCAGTTTTTAATCTTGTTGCCAATGAGTCTACGTGTTGTGCAGCCAACACAGAAAGTGAGAAAAAAATGTTTATAGTATCTATTCAACGGTTTTTCTGCCGGCATGTCTTTCCAGAGTCCAGAAGATGGTCCAGGTCCTGCCCAGCATCTGTCCGCCTTGCTGCCAGGTCAAACTGTCTTCTTATGCGTTTTGCCTGTTTGCTTATAAAATGCCCTAATTTTGTTGAACTGCTTTCTGTACAATGACAATAAATCTATCTAAATTAAAAAATTGTGTTTTGCCGTCCAGCATGTTGTGCGTCAACAATAACATGCAACGTGTTTATATGAAAAAACATGTTAAAGATAATTTACAAATAACACTGTAACATGCTTACGCCACATGTGGATTACAGAAATAACTCCGGTATGTGAATGTGTATGAATAAATCTGCAGCAGGTGTAGGAGGCACCTGAGATGTCAGAGTGTTCTCTTCAAATCTTGACTTGTGGTCATGAGTTAAAATCTTTATAAACCGCACAACAACGGAGAAAACAGCAGCTCGCGTTTTATCAACGGAACATGCTGGAATGTTCAGCACATGCGCATTCGAGCTAATAATATCGCTCTTACTTCCGGTTGGAAGACACGTAGTAGGCTTGAAACACGCCGGTAGCTTCTGGGTAGGCGACTGGCTGAGAGGCAGACAGAAAACAAAATTAAAGAATAAGGAGAAGGAACAGTCATTTATCTGAGATCCAAAGCCGAGTGACGTAGCTTCACCGAGCTTGACCGAATGCCGCCGATGCAGCTCGAACTAAGCTAGGCAGCGGAGAAGGAGATTCTGGATCGCGCTCCTCCAGTGCCAACCGCTAATGGTAAGCAAGTCCCTGATCCAGTTCTCCAAGATGCGAGCCACCAGGCAGTTTGTCATGGATAATTTTTCCAGGCCAACCAACCAATCAGGGTCAAACTGCTAGCTTAGCAGCTAGCGACTGCTAAGCTAGCAGTCGCAAGTGTTTGCTCACTGTGAGCATTGGTTGGCTGTTCACAGTAGGTGTGGTTCCCGGTTGCGTAGCTAAACATTTTATGTATGTTGTGTAATTTTAAAGTGCTTAGAGGTTCATCCAAACGGTGCTACGTCCAAGCGACAGTTTGTCAGGGAATGTTTTAATTCACCGGTAGTCCTATGTGGTTTAGCTGATTTTGTTTATGAGTATTTTGCATTGTTTACTTTTTGTCATGTAACCGCAACGGAAAAATATATACAATTTTGGCGTATAAATTGTTTCAAGTCATGTTTACAAGCATGTGAGTATAGCAAAATAAATTACATTAATGTCATTTGTTGAAATATGTCTGGTATTCCTGCCATGGATTTGTCTAAATTAAAGTTTGCTGCATAAAAAAAAAAAATCAAATACATACACAAACATTATTTCCCACAGCTACAAGTGAAACTAGGGGAAACTAATTACTATTGTGTAAACCCAAGAGATGGGGATAAATGAGCAAAAACCCTGAAATTGAAGTTGGACACTGACTGGGCAGTGCGATTTCTGTCAGTTGACCTTGATGTGAAAATGTCTATTATGAGCCTCCATCTGGTGCAAAAATCTATTGGTGGTCCTGGAGCGAGTTTATCTAAAGAATGCAGAAGACAAAAACATGGCTCTTTTTTCAGCAGGTGGCGAATGCTTTTGTTAGTGCAAGATAATGCTGGATTTTCCAGGCCAACAAAAATCCTTCAAATTTTTTCTTTGAAATGAGCAAATTATAATGGTTTTTTAAAAAAACAACACATTGCCCTCTGTTGCTTTCTGATTGTCTAAATATTTCCCTCTTTTGTGTATGGCATCTGTAAATGCATATGTGAGAGAACTGAAGTCAAATCTTTGGATTAGAAAATTATTTTAATAATGTAAATGAGCATAATGAGTAATATAATGTAAACATTCCTGCACACAGTATGAAGGGACAGCGCTGGCCACCGCTGCTTTCCTCTGGTAAAATGTGATTTCTGCCACTCGTTTTTCTCAGCTGCATTGCTTCAGGACATATATGTTGGGGTTCATCTCAAGTCCCATTTTATCCATCTCTTTTAAATCACTTGCTTCCAGCAGTGACAACATAAATACTACTGTGTGAAAATAAAGCCCACTATTTGTCTGGGAAATACTCAATACTCCAGTAGTAGCCTGTTTTGTGCATTGGTAGTGAAATTCAAGAATGATTGAGCCAATGATGGGAAGCATTTCTCATGTATAATGTGTTTAATGGCCTCTTAACCTGTAATTGTATGTGCATTTGCAGTATCCAAAATAAATAAGCTGTATAAACATCTTCTAAACCAGTGGCCAATAAAACTACATGTAAAAATAAGCTCTTATGACTTTATGATTAACAACCAAATAAATTGGATCTGTAAACTTATTTTATGCACACACTCTTACTGGTGATCTTTTGAAGTGTTTTTTTTTATTATCAATGCATTAAATTTTTATAGTTTGTAAGCATCCTTTAAGAGTCTCATCATCACCACTGTATAATCAGCGAACATGGATTTCCAGCTCATATACCAGCTGAGCCCTTTATAATAACGCATTACACATCCACAGAACAATAGCTAGTTGATTTTTCATTGGGATATTTCATACCTGCATTATGTGATTTACAAATTACAATGAACCATAAAGCATAACTTTATTGCAAGCATTTGTTAAATAGTTATATAATCATATAATATAATCATATGTTATATCCTGTCCTTCCCTCATGATCAGTCATAACATTTTCATCACTGACGAGACTTTGTCTTGAATCAATTCTTTATTCCTTTCTGGTTCTGTTTCTGGTTAATTTAAAACAACATCCATTTGACCTCTGAGGGAAAGTACTTTTGCTGATCGGTTTATTGCATTGCCTTTTCTGGTACAACGTTAAGGAGGTTTTACACTACTTTATATCATACTGCCTTCGCCATATGAAATGCAATTAGACAATACAGCTAAACTCTTCCCTAATACCAAGACTCTGAGGAAAGTTGACCTTTTGTCCACAGGTTTATTGAATCCAAGGAAGTTTGAAACTAAAACACAAAAGAGGATACATCACTTTACATTCTCTTTATAAACATGTATATATAAGTTTAGTGTAACTAAATTAAATACTGTCCCAAATTAATTAGCGAAGTAGTGCAAACTTACAATAAACATTCAAAAAAATTTAACATCAACCTCAACAAACCAGAAATTCTGTAAAAAAATAATGATGTACAATAATATATTAAACATAACCTACCCACAATGTTTCGTCAGGGCAAAGATGTATGCAGATGGGACTGGACTGACTGAACACATGGGTGATGTGAAATCTAACTCTCAGCCTGGCTTGAAGCCACAGGACATGCAGCTGAGCTGCACCTCCCAAAGGGGAAAGCCCCCACACATAGACACACCCACAGAAATCCCCAACTACACACATTTATTAGTGTGCTTGCTATTTGTCAGCCATTTTCTTTTAAGACAATCTGGGGAGTACCTCAGTAGTCTGTTGTTGGAACACCTCTATTTTCTTTCAGCATTTTAACAAAGCTGACAAAATAATACAAACATTGGTCAGTCTTGTCATAATAATGAAAGTGTATATTTCTTTTTGATAAAGTTACTATGAGTTCTGTTGAAAATATATTGTCAAGCAAAAATAAACGAGCAGGACTCAATATTCTGAATGTAAAGTTGTTAAAAATTGTAGAAGATATACTTATCATATCCTATTTGTCATGTGTTTAATTTGAGTTTGGAGAATTTCCAGCAGCATGGGAAATAGCTAAGATAATACCATTCTCAAAAATCACAAGTATATCTTTTCCTGCTCCAAATACTCATCTAAATAGGCTTTTACCTGCAGTAAGTAAACTAATGGAAACAGTGGTGTATTAAGACATACAAAGTTATTTTTAAAAAAAATAATTTTGAGATTATCAATATGCATAAAGACCAGGTTGCACTACTCAAACTGCTTTGATTCAAATAACTTATGATTGCCACAGAGAAATAGACGATAACTGATTATTGCATGTTATATTTCTCTACTGCCTTTGATATAACAATTGAGGAAATACATGCTATAGTTTCAGTTCACATGCAGTCATCTGGTAGAGAGCTATTTAATAAATTGGAAACAGTTCTCTTAGGATACCTTCTTGTAAATAAAATCTGTTTCTTGTGGAGTTTCTTAAGGTCAGGTCCATTACTGTTTCAATTGTTACAAATTATTTTCTACTTTGATGAAAAAATTCACAGCTGTTATTTATGCAGATAATTCCATGACATAAATTATTTAGGTTGTAAAGAACTCAAATATCTTAAATCATGAGGCTGATGATGTGAAGCTGAAAATAACTGCTAACCCATAGTGACACATTTAAATTAAACATTCAATGTTTCGCTCAATGGCACAGAACTGAGACCATCTTTGGGCTCCAATGCACCTGAAGCATAAGGCACATGCCTGCTCTTATTGTCTGTACAGTTCATCCAATACTGTGTAAAATCTTAATATGATTTCAGACCATGTGAATTTAGTTGCTTGCAAGTTTCATGCAGCTGAAACGACCCATGTGAGATAATTGCAGCAAAAATAAAACATGAAATATTGACAATTTCAAAGTAAGATCTTGAGTGTACTATAAAACAAGGTGTTTATCTAACCAGATTACCATTATGTAAAATACCCAGATTGTTCCATATTTGGCCTTCGATCAAGCTGCAGCATAATTTGTATAGAATTAAAAGACTCCGGCATTACTGTTTAATGGCCCTGAACCAAATTAAACATTTAAAAGGCTCCACCATCAAAGTGATGTAAAGGGAAATAAATATTAATGAATGAACCATCACTTGGTTCAAAGAGCTAGAAGCTGGAGAAATTAAAAAGGGCCCATCTAAGGAGGAATTCTCACAGTAGTGTGTTAAAGGGCCACTAAAGGATCACATTTTTCATGTGACCGCATGTAAACCAATGTATGGGTTCTGCTGTGAGGCAAATACAACAAACAGCATACTTTACCTCTGATGCTGAGATTATTGCAAGTACTAGATCATAAAAACATTTGTATATATGTTGGGGGGGGGAAAAAATCCCAAATTTTGGAAGTGAAATTTTAATAGATAGAACAATGATTAAAGATTTTAATGTTAGCACTGAAATTACAAAATTAGATTTATTTCCTTTGAGTCAAACTGGAGAACTTCATTACACTAAAACTTTTTTTAAATGCTACCAGAAGAGCCCATTTCTAAGTGCTGCAGAATAATACTGTAGTTTGTAAGCATCTTATTGGTGACTTACAGTCTGTGTAGTTTGATAAAGCAAACATTTTATATAAAACAATAAATATGCCAAAACTATGTCTTTGTCTAGATTTAATTTTATCTCACAGGAAACTAGATTTTTATTTAAAAATGTTCAAAATGTCACTGCCTCTCTAGGCAACTACACAAAGAAATTGTTGTATTAATCAGTATATATTTTTGCAAGTTATTGTTCTGCTTACAACTTTAGGAATTAAGTGAAAAGCATGTTCAGAAGATCGAAAGGAAAGCTAAAGTTATTGTGCATCACGTGACACTTTTCCAGTGCAGTTTAATCCGGAAATAGCTTTGTTTGAATATCTGAACCGGGAAAATGTTTGACATCAAAAATTGTAAGCTGGGATGGATATGACAACTGAGGCAGGAACACCGCGTGTGCACCCACATCAAACCGCGTGGGTGCATGAGGTTCGCCAGTACGTACAGCTTGAATCATCATTTATAAATGTAGCTAGTTTTGAATGTATTTTTTCCTCCATCAGCAGAATTGTCGTCATTGTCTTTGCCCTCAGGAGCTCTGACCCCTGACTATGTGATAAGGTAATGGTGAATAGGCCAGATTATTTTTCATCTTCAAAATTCTTCAGCATTTGTGGCAGCCCCGGGAGGTGCAGGCAAAATGGGCTACTCATCATGGTAGAATGACAAGTGTGTGGGTGTAAACTTGACCAAAAGAGCTGAGAAAGTGAAGACTAATGACTCATTTTTTTTCTTCCTTGGGACAAAAAGTTACATGTTTATGAGTGAGGATTCCATGTTTCCCACTGGCAGAAATAGTGATGTTCTCCGTAATGCAGTGTTGTAATGACCCTGTGTCAGCATGCCACAGTTTGACATTATTATTATAGTTGGAGAACTATAAACTTAAACCAGACCAGTTTTTAAAACAAGTCATGAAGATGTATATAATGATAACTGTCAAATCAGCGAAACCCTTTTTAATTTACTTAATATTTTAAGCTTTAATATTTTAGGACTTAAAATATTAAGTCCTAAAAAGAAAGAAAAAATGTGTGATTTTTCAATTTCTGAGCCATGGACAAATCACAATGCAAACAGAAACACATACAAGACAAGACACAATTTAGAAATCCACAATAAACCTCAAATATTTTTTTTATGTTTGCTGTAATTGCGAGCAATTGGATACGAGGATTGGTTTAATATAACAGGAGTTGCAGATTTTCTATTCCACTCGTACTGTGGAAAGTTACATTAAATTTTCTCATCATGAGCAAATTTCTCCATGTTTGGTTTCTTGACAAAACCATTCCTAAGACTGATTTTTTGAGAGTCTCTCATCATTATTTTCTCTCTGTCTGTTCTCCTACCAGAACTTGAAAATATCTGCCAACTATCTGGCAAGCAAGTTTCAGCTCCCAGGCTATGTGCTTGCATTTTAAATAGTCCGTAACTTTAACTACTTCACCCGTCTGTCTCCAAGGCCCCAGAAAAGTAGCAGAAGAAATGCTGTGCTATTCTAAAAGAAGCATCCAGGGAGTATTTGTGTTTGACGGAACGCTCTGCTGCCATTTAATTAAGGCTTACATGACGAGGTTTCAAGATGAACTGCACTCATTTAGTTTGAGCAGAGTCTCTAGTGTGGGCTTGTATAACTTGGTTTCAGACAGTGTGTTTATATTTTTAGATTGTATTTGTGTTTTGCTTTCAGTCAGTATTGAAATAGCAGTTTCTGTGAGTTTTTTTGATGAACACATGATCTTATTTAACTTATCGCTCTTACAGAATTTCTTTTACTTGCATAACAAATGGAAAAAATAAAATATAACGAAATGATACTCTGTGGGTTAGATGCACAGTGCAAAAAAAAAATAATAATAATGTGTTTTTGATGCCATTATCTGGCACCACTATTAAACTCACCATAAAAAGAGGAAAGAAAAGCTTGGTAAGATCTGCCATCTCTCAGAATATTAAACTGCATATGAGCCCATTTGAATGAATAATTCAAAGAGATGAAATGAAGCATGCGCAGGCTACTAAAATGCATGGATGTTTTTTGCATAGCTTTGAGGCTGTTACTACTGTGAGTAGGGGTGGTTGCACTGCCTCATTCGCCATGATCGATAGTGAATTTTCTAATTTGATTCTGTGCTCCCTCTGATAGAAAATAAGTTTACACCACACTGAAGATCTGTTTAAAAGCAAAAAAAAGAAAGTAGTTTCCTGGCTGACAGTCAAGAATTAATAAGGCATAAGGGAAAAGATGTCCTTAGAACATTGTGAATATCTATATTACATGGCAGGACATTGTGATTTCTGTGCAGGTCAATAATTACTGAAGTTTGCAATCAACCAGTTATTATTGGACTTAGCAAAAAGCATTCAGAACCTTCTACACGCTGTCACATTAGAACCAGAAGCTTCAGTGTGTTATCTGGGTATTTCATATGACAGACAAACAAAAAGCAGAGCACAATCTTCAACAAAAGGAAAGGATAAATCATTTTAAAATAGTTTTTACAAATGTAAGCCTGGAAACCATGGTGTCCATTTGTACTCAGCCCCTGTCTGTCAACATTTTGTACAACTACCTACAAACTGAAACGGCTTTTCGAGGGAGTTACTACCAGCTTTTGCTCATTTTTCTTTGCAAATTTGTTCAAGATCTCTCAGATTGGTTGAAGTGTCTTGATCAGCAATTTCAAGTTTTGCCAGAGATTCAAATATTTATTTCTGACATTGACTGGAAGACTGAAACACTTGAAAACATAAAGCAATGTTATTGTAGTTCCAGGTTTGTGTTTTGGCTCGTTGTCTTATTGAAACATTAACCTCTTTTCTCACTATTGAGAATTTTTTCAAGGATTGTCCTGTATTTAGCGCGATCCATCTTCCTATCAGGTCTGACCAACTTCTTTGTTCCTGCTAAGAAACTGCATTCCTATACACTGAATATGGTTTTATAACCTAACTCTGCTTCAAAATTCTCAACAGCTTTTTTGTAGTCTGTCTGGTATGTTCCTTTGTCTTCATGATGTTGTTAGTCCACTATTGTCAATTTTCTTAAGAACTTAACAGACAATTCTTTTCTCATTCTAATTTGACACTTTGGTTTGGCTACTACTTTTCAGGACTTTGAGAAGTAGTTCTTCTCAAAGGAAGGGAGCTTCTTTAATAGTGCATAAAGTTATACACTAAAAACTTTATCCACTTCAGTGGATAAAGTTTTTCTTAAATTACTGTTAACCCTCCTTATGCATTTGGATCATAACAATCTGAAATTGAGTTTAAAAACAGACAAGAAAATCCTAGATTATATCTTTTCGACTTGTTCTGATTTACCTGTGGATCATTTTGCCTCAATAGTTATATTGTGTTGAAGTCACAATCATTGAGTCAGTTACACACCACAAAGATGTGAAAATGTTTCGGTTTTATCTAAGATTTATTAGGAGCAGACAAAAATATGAAAAGGCACGTGATCTTCTCCAACAGATTGCTCTGCCTCACTCTGCCTGGATTTGGCAGCCAAGAAGGTGGAACTATAGATGAGGGTGTTTAGAAATGCGAGAACATACAGAATCTCATGATTGAAATTGAACAATATTGCCACCTGCTCAGTATGTGTGCCAGAGGGCAAAAAGAGCGGGAAAGCAATGTGGGAAAGTACAGGTTCTCATGATTGAAATTTAACAATATTGCCACATATGGAAAATAATAATACAATAAACAGTGTCATAGAAACAAGTGGTATCTCCAGAATAAAGGCAGTCTTTCTGCCATGACAAGAAGAAAAATTCACTCAATTCGTGGTGAGTGGCAAGTTGTTCCTTCAGGCAAAATATATTTAAAAAATCATGCTTAAGATTCAGTTAAGCTATTTATATTGGGGGTTTAGTTAAGTCAGGTCATTTTGACCTGGAGTACCCAGGGTGTATACTGAATATGAGGAACACAGCAGGGTTAAAGCATTCTGTTCACTGCTATGGGGAAGCTTTATGTAGGCTGACTGACAATGAAACCAATATTATATTCTCTCAGTTGTATCAAAAAAGTTTGCATGGTTGTGTTAAACACAAAATAAGATTGCATAGATGTCAAAATCATAATCCATTCATTTTCCAACAGTGACTCAACCTGTTTCAGCTGAAGCAAGGCATAGCATCTGCCACTGGTCCTCTATCTGACAGGACTAGATATAAAAAAGAAAAAAAACAAAAAAAAAACACAAAACAACATCAACTGTGTACCAAAATGCATATATATATTTATAAACCTGTTAGAAAACTGTAATGAACAGTTTGTGGAAGAGACTTTTCAAATTCCAACCAAGACTCAAACCAGACCTGTTGTTTCAATTATCTGACGGTGCTGAATTTAACATTACAGAGAAGTTAGCAAAAAAGTCTTCCATCAAGAGTGCATTTTTACTATTTAAGTTTGTTCAGAAATCAGTCTTGTTGCACACAATTTTAAAATTTGAGGCATTGCTGCATTAAGATTGTGTTGTGGAAGTCAGTTTGGTCGCTAAAAACTGAAAACTATTGTCTTTGAACTCAGTTTGGTGCTGCATAGGCAAATGAAAGTCAAAAGTTACTCAATCAAGCTGGACTAAGACAAAGTAGAAAGCTGTACAGCAGACAGACAAATCTAATTTGTTTCTTTTTATCTTTTGTTTGGAAACCTTGTCTCCCCTAGACCAAGAGAAGATGAATCATCTGGCTTGTTGGGGGGAGATTTCAAAGTGAGCATTCATGATGGTAATGCCTTTTTACTGAAAGTCCTAATAAATGTGAATAATATAAAAAAGCTTTTGAAGCAAAATATACCATGAATACAAGAAATCATTTATTTTCTGCAAGATAAAAAAAAAGGGTGAGTTGTACCACAGAGCATAAGAAACAACGTGAGAGGAGAGCCAGGGAACCAGGAGTGACTCTTTGACGGAGGAACAGAGGAAATACATAAAGGAAAATAGTTTTCTTTAACACTAGGTAACAGAGAGACAGAGATAATCATCTGACATCTGCCTCAGGAGACTTGAGCTGCTAAATGCTTTTTCTAAATTGTGGCTGGTGATCGCCGCACCTTGCAGAGAAGGAAGCTTGGAAAAACAAAGATGCACACAGCCCTCTGGATAAAAATTTGTCAGATGGATGTTGTGAACCACATAATTGTTTCATTGCTGCTGAAATATCTCTACAGTTAGCTGCACTGTGACACACCTGAGACACGGCTAAGAAGTAAGCCTTGTGGAACCCCAGAGAGCCTTGTTTCAAAAAACAGCTATGGTAAAGTTCTCTCCCTTAAGTAACATTAAAACCTGGAAGCCACAGGGCCAAGTTAACCACTGAATCCTGAAGACTAAGAATTAAATGCCACAGTTTTACAGGGCAGATATGCATAGCACAGCAAAATGAAGGCATAACAACACCAGGCTGAATTGAAGGTAAATAACTGCTTGTCAGTTAATATTGGCTGTGCAGTCTGATGGTTACTGGCAGAGAGGATCTCCTGTGGTGTTTGTTGTTTTCATTTATGATGGCAGAATGTTAGTAGTTGCTCCTGTGCTCATTTAGAAATGTGTTGAGTGGGTATGAGGCAGTGATCTCCCTGGTGGACTGTCTGGTACTTGTAGTCCTCAGCTACCACTGCTAAATCCATCCCTTTGATGAGGGCAAGTGACAGCAGGATTCTTTTCTCTCTTGAATTCTCCCCTGCCAGCCTCTTCTTTTCTTTGTGACATTGGCAGGTTGTTCAGCCCTCACTGTGCAACAGACCCACATCCCTGCCGGTGCATCCTACAGTACCAGTCATCTGAGAGTTTACTATTATGTCTGACATCTGAGGTTTTGGAGGGAAATCGTCAGGAAGGCAGGTCTGTCCACTGGGAAGTTGCACTGCTTCCCAGTAAATACCTAACATACATGTGAAGCATTTCATGGCAGACCTGATGTAAAAACAGGCAGATTTTTCCTACTCTTTGCTCTATGCAAAAAAGGTTGGGACCCGAGGTGAGCTGCAGGATTAGATTGGATCTAATTTTGCATGGAGCAACAAAACTGTCTATGCATGTTTTCTGCTATTCTGTTGTTGTCTTTAAATGTCCAGATTTTAAAATGATTTTAAAAACATATGAGATACAGCTTCACTGACAGTTAACACACATACATCCCACCTGGGTCTTTCATGTATGCGTTTCTGTTACATCGCTCTTTGGAGCTTTCTAGCTTCTAAATCTGCACAATTTTCCATAAATCAGCGTAATATATTGTGGTCTCGTGTGTGAAATAAGGGGGAGCTTGAGAAAGCTGCCTGAGGGTCATGGTTACTGAGCAAATGAAAAATATGTTAATTGCTATACACACACTGCAGAAACACAATTTAGTTTTGAATGAAGGCAAAATGTGCACAACCAGACACACATTCTGTGAAGTCAAGAGTGTTGAAGATACGCTTTCACCTACACATACTGTAAAAAGTATACAAAAGAACTTTTCATTTTCCCTCGGGCATTTCTAACCTTCAATGTTTTGCCCTATTGATCTGGTTGGAGTTGCAGTGCATTAAGCATCACCTTGTGGGATCCTATGCTCTTGGTGCTCTTTAGAGAGTTACTGCAAAGTTTTCCACATTCAATATAGATTCCTCCTCTACTTCCTGTAATGCAGTACTGAAGTATTTTGATTCAAATTTAAACTTATTGGACGGAGAATCTTTATGGCAGGGAGTCTTTTTTTTTTAAAAGGCACATGCAGTTCTGGACAAAAGTGTATATATACTCCCGTTCGTACAAAGGACATAGTAATGTTTGGCGTTTAATTATTTACAGTGTGCTGAAAAAGCATTTTCCCCTTTACCGATTTCTTCCATCAGTTTGTGACCTTAAGCTCAAGCTCACTTGGTTTATGAACCATAGTGAGAGTCGTTATTCAAAGATCATTGCTGACCAAAAACAACACAAAGACCCATTTCACTTCTTCCTAAAAAGTCTAGATAAAGACTTGAGATAATATTCTTTGCACTAAGATAAAAGTTAAACTTTTTTTGATGGTGTGCAACATGTTACATTGATCACCAGGTATAAAACTAACACATCAATCCATTGTTACAGCTTCTTGTCCTTGCAGGATCAGGCTGGTTCCTGTCTCTAGTGGTCAGTGTGCAATAGGTGGGCAACACAGACACACAAACACCTGATTAGACTAATTAACCTGAAAATCATGTTTATGACGTGTGGGAGGAAGCGGAAGTACTGAGAGAATCCACGCATGCAGCATTTTAACTCCATGAGGATCTTCTTGTTGCCAGGCTGCTCCTCTATGCAGAATAAATAAAGCAAAGGTTGTCTGCAATTCTTTGAAACTTTGCATTCAGTGCTACAGATATCTATGCATACCAGCTGTGACAGATTTCTCTGCTGTGATTAATACTCCAGCTGTATTGAACCTAGCATTCCCATCCCTATTTGAAGTTGTATGACATGTATCGACATGAAATTGTCTGCTCCAAGCCATAAATCATGACATGGGTATTAATTTGATGTGTTCCAGTTTATTAGCATCTGCTGCATAACTGATGTGACTTAAGGAGGGCAGACATTGTGTTAGTTCAACATATTTAACTTGCCAGTCTACATGGCAAAGGACTGTAACTAATGCTCACTTTCTACAGCTAGTCCCATTATCCCCAGCTGGTTTTAAGCCTTGGCCTCTTCAAGTCTATTGAACCAATAAAACTGAAACAGTATGTTTCTGAAAAAGATACTTAATAAAGGAAGTTTCTCATTTTTTAGAATTAATGTTCACAGTGTGCAGTTATATAGGTAAACTGAGATGACTGACTCAAAATCTGGGTAAACTTGTTGGATGTCCAACACTTAGATGATAGACAACAATACAATATCTTTTCACAACACCGTCCTAACATTTTTTGTTTCTGATTGTGTTAACATCACATTAGCACATGGAAAGTTATCTGCAATAATGCCTGCTTTCCTAGACGTGGTCATACATGCAAACATGAGAAGCTGTCTTCTCAATGAAAGCAGGCATTAATCCAGATTATTTGTTCATCAACACCTTAATCTGCATCTTAATGCTCATAATTCTATTGGAAATTGGAAATTGTGCTGTTCTGTAATTTACACTGGCTCATGACATTGTGTAATATGATCTTACATTAAGGCCTGGAAACTATTATTTTGTTTATTTCAAAGTTAAGTAGTTCCATTGTCCAACATGTTTTAGATCTCTCTAAAACACACCTGAGTCGGTTTTTGGATTATGCCCAAAAGACGTAATCTAAACTCTCCTGAGTTTACTGCTCTGTCCTGATATATTTTATGCTCAGAATCTAACCTCAGAATGTTGAGGTTAGATTACACTTTATGAAAATTGTTCCTCTCAACCTGGAAGCAGCAGAAGAACATGCTGTCTGTATTGTATTCAGTCTATTAAAGAACACTGAGATAAATCTTCACAACTTAACTGTGCAGGTGACCAAAACAATTTTAAGCAATAGCTTGAAATCCATTTTAATATGATGACAGCTTCTTTGTGTGCTCAAACTGTGTGAGAGTTCTATAAAATCTAAAAGTTTTACTCTTTAGACAATGAAATAAAAGGTTTAATTCCCCAAGCCAATTTAACCAAATTAGAGGACAAATTACATGAGTAATGAAAAGTAAATGGGCATCCTGTAAATGAAAGAAAGACAAACGGGCCTGTCACCTCCACTTCTACTCAGCATTTTGCCTTATTCAGCTTTTAATTCCCCCATTTCTCAAACACTGACATCCAGTCTACAGTTCCAAATATGTAAAAGCGCTAAAGACCTCTGACGATAAGAGTTTACAAAGCAAGACAAACTCACTGCTTTTTGCCTACAATTAGTTATATTTTACACTCTAATCATAAAAAGATGACCATCTAGTCCAGAAGATAGAAACAATTTGCTCCTATTTTGTGCTGAACTGCAGTTATTCTGTCACCAGTCACAAATGTAAGGAGCTATAGTGATCAAAGAAAGAGGGGTGGAACAAATTTATGTTTTTCTGTTTTGTATTATATATTTCAGAAAATTTCTGGTCTTGATCTGAGGAATCTTCTCTTAACATGTGATTGGATGGATCACTTTTCAATGGCATACTTACGTCAAAAAGTGCTATGGATGCTTTTGATGCATTTCAACTGCTTCATCTGGAGATTAAGATCAGACAGTAACAGAAACCTGATGTGACACCTAAACCCATAAGTTTTTTAAATTAAACTATTTTATTTTTTAAAAATTCCAAAAAACATCACAAACACCTCAGTGGGAAGAGAGGATCAATTCTGCATTCAGTGAGATTGCTCACCCATTCTTTTTTTTTTAAACTAGCAGTGTGACAACTGTCCCATTTGGTTCTCCTGCTTCAAAATTGCCAAACGTTTGTAATTCTAATTCTCTAACAGGTTAGATGGGATTTATTGCTAGGTGTTTAAGTGTATCACAGCTGTATTTTTATATGACTGTAGGATTTTAATGGTTTGAAAACTGAAAACTTGCTGTTGGTTCTCTGTCCCTGTTGAGCTGTTGTGTTTATACCTTCCTTCCTATTTTATTCCCTGTACACCGATTAGGCTGTACTGAATTGACTGTCTGTTGCTCTTCAATGAAAATGACTCCTAATGGGCCTCACTAAATGGCCAGATCCAAGGCAGTGGAGGTGAAACAAGGGGTTTCTGCACAAAACAGTCGACGCAGGATCAGTAAAAAAAAAAAAAAAGACAGAAAAGTCAGTGTGGATTGAGTGAGAGAGCTGGTTGCTGTACTAAGGGGCTCCAAATGTTGGTGAAATATAGTTAACGAGCCTGACCTGGCGGGGAACCAGAGGGTAGGTGGCTGTCAAGTAGAGCCTGGCATTTTGGGCTTGTTTGAGTGTGCTTGCTAGCCAGCAAGTGCCTCGTGTGTTTATTTGTTTGACTCAGGCACCCAGCAGGCAAAATAATTGAGTTCACATGTCGATAAGGTCTTTAAACATTAGCTTTGCCATGGCAGCCACAACTGGGCCATAATAACCTTAATAATTGGTTTTTAGATGTCACTTCTATTCTAAATTGGATATTAATTGTGATGTTGATTTAGCACGACAAGCATGCACGCCAACAAATATACACCAACTACTCGAAAAATATATTTGCTGCTTCAAAACCAGTTGACTGCTGTGAATTGCAATTAACCTTCATTTGCACAAACATAATGTAGAAGGAAACGGTGTTGCACCTGCAGAAATTAGTACATTTTACCATCAAGTTGATGATTTTAAAAGTCAACACGTTTTGCTCTTTCAACCATCACATTAAAAAAGATGGGTAATTTTTGACTAAAACAAAATATATTCAAATATTTGCTCACACATACTTTTGGTCTCTAACAATTTTGGTGCCTACTCAGTTCCTCTAACATACAATGAACACAGTGAACTTCAACATATGGCCTGCTACCATATTGAACTTTTGAAGTTTGCAAGTAAATGTCTAAATGTGTAGCTCAAGATGCTTCAAGAGAAGTTATTGATGGTTAATAATAATAGGATCAGATGACACTATCATCATCTTTATTGTATATGAATCCAAATTAGTTGATTCTGGAGTCTAATGCTAACTGCTGGTCCAAACACTAGCAGTTAGCATTAGACTCTGTACACATTTAACCCAGGAAGATTATTGGTGGCACACAACCTCAATTTGCGCATCAACTTTAGAGGGTGGAATGTAAAGCAAAGACAGCAGTGATTTATAGAAATACTGTATATTTATGATTTTCTCTTTACACTAAAGCTTTTAATGCATTTCCTGGAGGAATATTTTCTCCTATGTTCCAGTTTGTTGGCATATTTAAATGAAAGTTTTCCAATCATGACCATGCACCTGTATACTCACAAAACTGCTGTGACGGTTTCTAACACTGAACATAGCTGAAAATGTTAATGAGTTGGAAAACATATGCAGCCCCATTTATTTACAGCACGACAATTATTGTTGATGTGTATCCATCTGACATAAGTAAACACATATAATCGCAGACATGCTCAAGCATGTAACAAATGCTCCACGTACAGCCTACTCACAAGTTGTATTTGCCCAAGAAAACAATTAACCTGGAGGAGAGTGAATGGATTTTGGAGGCAAAGGATTGAAAGGTGAATGCTAAGTAGGCAAGTCCTGCTGCTCAGTGACAGACACAGAATGTACAGATATGGAGCTATACTATAAAAAACATTGTTTTCAATGTTAAAAAATGTCTGTGCTTATACTCTTGCATGTTTCTGTTTGAGTCATATGTTGATGGATGGGAATTTTGCGTCTGCTAGGTTTTAAAAATCCTTAAGCTTTAACAAGGATGCAGAGATGTGAGCTGGACACAACTCTCAACCGTTTGAAAAAGAACGATGAGTTATTTTGTGATGATGAATCACAAACCATTCATATATCAATTGGTAAGTTTGTTTCAATATATCACACAGGAAAACCAACCTGAAGGTCAACTATCAAGCCAACCAACCAAAGAACAGACTAAAACTATTCCACCCAACTATAAAACAAAACAATCATCCAACCACAACCAAACCAGCATATCCACCAATTGAACAACCAACCAATCAGCAATACCCCAAAGCACCTGAATTATAACTTTGGGTTTGAAAAGCATCTTGTTTTCTTAGATATTAAAACTAGTCTCAAAAAAGCAATAGCAGTCTTTCTAGGAAAGATAGGTGATCATTTTGCATCTATATTGCTTTTTAAATCTACTTTATATGAAGATTTGTATTTATTTATAAGGTTTAAAAATTTGTTGCCAATAACTGTTAACAGAATCTAAACATATTGGAAATATATATTTATTGGCATAGTATCTAAGATTAGTCAGAGTCCTGCCCTGAATTGTTTCATTGCATTTATACTAAGGGAATTTCTAAAACATTGCAGTAACATTTTATAACAAAACGTACCAGTGTTGCAATGGTAGTACCTAAAATGCATACAAATAATTTAGAAAAGAATATTACTATTGCATTTGATTTTTGCATCCTAAGCGGTGCACCAAATCGTGAATAAAATCAAATCAAAGATGTTCCCTTCTTTAACAATGAGGTGCATCAAATGCACCAACAGTTGTCATCTCATGAGACAGAGAGGCCTAAAAATGACAGCCGTCTGTTGGAAGGTCACAACCTGTGCACTACAAATCCATTTGAGGTTTTTGGCTTGGCGATCTGCTATTATAATGGCCACCCAGAGGGGAAGTGCCTGGATGGATGGAGCTTTTTTAATCTCAGAAAAGCAAATCTCTGTGACCTTGTCAGGAGGTGTCCTAGGTCCAGGTGACTGACGAGACTCCCCACTGGCTTGGCGCACAGCAGGAAGCAAAACCGCTGGGAAGAGGAAGATGAGACGGGGAGTTTGCAGAACTCTCATGGCAGACTTAGATAAAACACAAGTGTTTAGTGGCTGCAGAGAGATGAGAGATACGGTTGGTATTTGTCAGAAAGAAGACAGTAATTATTGGAGCCACTCTTCCATGTGGAGCCTGTTAGAAGTAGAATGTCAATCTTTAGGGGTTTTTTTTACCTACTCTAATTCTTTCTTTGTAAGAGCTGCTTCACTTTGCTAAAATGATTAAACAAATAGGGACAGTGCAGCAGAAATATTCATCTTAAATCCATTTGTTTAAGAAGCTAAAAGGCATGAGCTTCATGATTCCTTTCTCTGATCTATTGAAATCAGTTGGTGAATGACTCTTGACTAAATAACTGAAGATCTTTATTTATTTATCTGATACAGAATCAGGTCAACACAAGACAAGAAATTATAATCCTTGTGAGGATATTTTAATGTCTGTTTCTGTTGACTGTTTACAGGGATGGCTTTGTTTTCCTCAGGCTTTCAAAGAGGGCAAAAACTCATGTAGCAAAGAATATGGGAAGAAATTAGCTGCATTAACAAACTCATAATCCAACTGTATACTCATGAAGAAGTAAATACGTCTACTAATCTGTTTTAAACCTACCTGGTCTCTGAATGTCCTGGAAAGACATGTCAAGTCCTCTACTGGGACGAAATTACAGCCGTGCAGATGCCATCTTGCCTTATTTAGCTGCAGGCTATTTCATTAAAAAATGAGGAAGTGGAGTGCTGAATGGATAAAAGGGTACTTTTTTAATCAAAAATCTGACTGATTCTGAAAAAAAAGTGACTGATAACAGGGATGCGCAAAAAGCCAAACAGTTTAACTGGGTAGCAGCCTGTCACATGCCATGACCTACAAGAAATTTATTTTACACAAGTCAGGGATTATGAGCAGCATCTGTGAAAGTGTTTAGACTTTTAATGTCTGTGTTTCTGTTGACTGTTTACAGGAATGGCTTTGTTTTCCTCAGGGAAAACCATGGGTGGGTTGAAGGTGCTGCTTCTGTGCTTTTTATCAGTTTGGCTCAATCTAGTATTTGTAAGAAACGTTTCTGCTAATTTAGAAAGTTAAATAAAAGTTTTTAATCAAGATGTACTCTTGTATGACAAAACATCCAGTCTTTTCCTGCAAGATTGTTTACCACAGAGAGATATTCAGTTATTATTTTAGTTTACACATGCTTACAGAGTAAAAAAAAAAATTATCAAAACCGTCACCCAAAGAGATATGGAATGAATATGGTTGCGATAATGAAATATGTTAGAATTTCATCTTTAATGTGAGTAATGCCTTTTTTCAAAGAAGACAATATGCAAATTGTAACCATACTCATACAGGTGAATTAGAATATTGTTGAAAAGTTAATTTCATCTCGACCTAGGCTGATGACCTCTAAGCCAGATCAAATTGAAGTAGTTATGTAATCTTGACAGAATATTGGGGTTTTCATTACATTTCTGTAAAAAATATTCCTTCATTGGATTTTTAATAATTAAGGAAAAATGATTAAAATTAGCACAAATAAGCAATTGACATATTTTGCTGTGTGTGTGATATGATTTGATGAGCTTCACTTTCCTTAATTGAACTTCTGAAATGAATTAACTTTTCAATAATATTTGAGCTTAATATGGTGCACCTAATAACTGCTGCTTGAAAAAAATTGGATTACAGCTTTACCTTTGCCCACATGTACCTTACTCCTGAGTAAACAGAAAAGAGGTTGTCAGTCATCAGCTCATTCAAATCTTCAGGCTTATAGAAGCACAAGGGAAACTCTATAAAAACTAATTTACACTCACTGATGAAATCCAGAGTACTGGGGAATAATCTTGCAGGCCAGTGTTACTTTTATTTATTAAAAACATGTAAACCTTTTTCTCATGTGGTTACCAGCCTAATCGCTTCTCAGTCTTGAGTTTGAGCATATTTTTGCATAAACTAAGTGAAAATCAGGGTTTTATCAGGGCCAGGTTGTGGGGATCAACACATTTACACTCCATTCACACCTATGAGTGATTATGTGTGTTTAATGAACATGATGGTGAAAATACCACAGGGACAAGATTAAGAGACAAAAATGCAAGTAAACTTGTCTCTCCTTATGTGAAGTCCCTTCTAAATGATAATGTATGGAAATTAGTTTTATTTTTGAAATCCAATTTAATTTTGTGCTATTTATCATAAACAGCTAAACATTTAACAATTTGTAAATAGAACTTAATAAACATAAGTTTATGAAGTTTTCATACAAACACAGCTGCCAAAAATGGAATTCAACCCTTATTATATTGTTTGCTGGTGTGTTAGTGAGTTTTGTTCAGCACTTGAGCCGCTGTGGGATTAAGAGGGCAACCTTGCTAAAGTACCTTGGAGAGCTCCAGCCTTTCTCCAGACATCAATTATTTTGTTCTTAGATTTAAAACTAAAGTTTTCTTTTTATTTTTTTTCTCAAAACTGACAAAATAACAAGTACTCCACAATTTCCTATGTTGCTTCACTTCATGGCTTCTCCATAAAAATCCTATTTTTCATCAGCCATAAACAATTCATAGGAAAGGCTTAAGGAAACTTATGCTACTCTTTCTAATGAATTTATCAGATTATCTGAAAGTCGTTACATTATGATAACATGAATTATTAAAAAATAAAGGTAGTTTCTGTTGTCTGTTGAACACTCCTAAACCATTTGCATCAGTGTGACAAAATGTAAAGTTCTCCATACATTTTGGCTTCAAATGCAAACAATTTTTAGAACACTGTGAAAAAGATCTTCCATGCTGAATCGAGATATTTATAAACTCTGGTTGCCATGCTGACATGCAGAGAGGGGAAAATCTGTCTTTTTTCGGAAACAGTTATGCAGACACCCACACGGTGCCTTGTTGGGTCTATCAGTCACTGAATGTGTCAAATCATTGTGAGCTGTGCATGGATAGAAAGAAATTATCTCTCTCTGTGAGATAAAAACATTTATCACAAAAGAATTGGTCAGTCTTAGCTATTTAATAGATAATCCTAAAGTTATTATTTGGTCACAGATACAGATTAAAAACCTGTTCACTAGTCAATTATTCTCCAACCCCAGCAACTTTCCAATGCAGTTTCCTCTAAGTCGTATTTCTCTCCTATTTCATGTTGTCTGTTGCAAATTTACTTTTCATGCATTTATTATGGAGCACTAGCCTTTGCTACCTTGAACCTTTCACTATATCTACCTGCATAAAAGTTTGTAGGATTACATTTAAATTCTTCTTTGAATGCGAGTTTCTTTATATTGTTCAAACCATAAGCAGAACATTGAACTTTTCTCCCCTGCTACAAAAAATGAAACCTTAAGTAAACACAAAGCTTAATCAATTTTCACAATGCACTGTCAGAAATACTTTTTATTTGGTTTGTATGCAATACAACAGAAAAAGGGCATAAGTGTAACATGAAGGAAAAGCAAACATAAATCCACAGCAAAACGGAAATGGTTCAGGTCATATCATGTTAAAATGTTCTAAAGTTCCTGTCAAACGCTAAATCCAACTAGACATTTATGACAAGATAAGAAAACTGATGTTTAGATAATTTGCATGACTAAACCTGAGATGTTTTGCAAAGAAGAATGGGCAAAAATTCTATGATGTAAAAAAAACTGGTTGAGATACCACAAAAGTACAAATATATTTTGTTAAATACTGTACTACTTCACTAAATCTACCAATTATTCATTTGTTTTCTTTAGTTTTTCTCAAATATATCTTATAACTCCTGTGCACAATTTTCCCCGCCTTTGTTTTTGTCTCCAGAGATTATACTTAACTTACATCATATGTTATCTAAGCTGATGAGGAAAGAAGTTTGTGTCTGTTTCCCTAGCTGAAAGGAACTCAGGATTTAATGTGGATTGGACACGAGGAAATTTGACGATCTAATATGCATGCAATGGCAGTGTCATGCCCGTGAGGATATAAACACTGTCAGAAGGGTTGCCAAAGCCCAAACAGCATGTTCTCGCAGGGTTGGTGGACCAAGGCTGGATTTGTTAGGGGATGAATTGGAGTATGCACACATACACACATTCAAATACAGGCAGATGCACACAATGCATCTAATTGGCAGAAGACAGCTGCTGCCGACCAGAAAACGCATGTGAAAGTATACTCATCACTCTCTGGCCCGTGGGCAGCCACGCCACGCTTAACAATTTCCCCCCTCTTGTAATGAGCACAAATGTGCATCGAATTAATTTCCTGTCCAAAGTGTTTTATTTACACATCATGTGGCAGCACAAAGGCTAACAACCTTTGATTGTCATAATCTTCTCATCATAGATGCAAGATAACGTCTGGACTATAACTCAGTAATTCATTAGAGCAGCATTAATTTGATGCGTCTCGTTTTTAAACAGTTTATAGTTTTATTGTGTTCCATTAAAGTTTATAGCATAGTTGTACGCATATGTGCGCTCTCCTCACAAACTATCTCACACTAAAAGAAACTGATTTTTACTTTGCCATACTGAAAATGCAGGCTCTTCATAAAGTATAGATAAGGAAAACAACAATACAACCAGTTGAAGTTGCTTATTTAAGAGTATTTATTATAAAAATGCATGCTTTAAGAAATCCATGCATATGTTTGTCTGATAAATTCATTACCAAAGTCCTTCATTTGGGTTTTTGTTTGCTGTTTTCTTTGATGTAGATGTCTACTTTTATTTAAAGTGATCTTTTTAAAGGAAGATTTCATAATAACTGCTAATTTCTTGCAGAATGATACTAAAAACTCAACGGTTTAGTTACTTTTGAACCATAATAAATGAAACCTTAATATATTCGACGTGTATTGATTTTTTTAAATAATGCAACTTGACAAAATGTATTGTCTGTTACTGGTTACACAATTGTTGAATGTGTTTTTGTATGTTTCCATCATGTAAAGCAGTTTAAACTGCCTAGTTCCTGAAATGTGCCATACAAATAGACTTGATTGATTGAGCTTGATTGATGATGCATGTGATACTTCCAGCAGCTGAAAGTTTTTGTGTCGAAAATTTGACTTGGATTGAAAACGTGAGATATGTGTTCTTCCTCTTATTCAAGGTCGGGTTGAATAAATGGTAAGAAGCCCCAGGAAAGAAGTGCCGATATCTTTCTCTCTAGCAGCACTCATCAGCTGTTTCTGGGAGGATTCAGAGACATTCCAAGGGCAGGAGAGTTTTTTAGGCCTGCCAAAGTCCAGCATGCCAGAGTACCAGATATGTCCCGGTGTGACATGTCTGGATGATCTTTAACTGCAGATGTCCCTACATATGCTGAGATGCCCAGGCTATCAACAGAATCTTTTTGAGTCGAAGGAGGGTGATAAAGTGTGATGGAGCTCCTTACCATCTGAAATCAAAACTTCTTCATCTGAAGGAGAATAAATTTAGCATAAAGCACACCAAACTCATATTCAATAAATTAGAATATGCATTCCAGTGAGGCTCATTCGTCAGATTAAAAATACTGTTTGAAAATGGACAACTTTTAAGCAGGTATTAAACATAGTTTTCATCATTTGAATTAAAAATGTTTTTTTATTGGTCTGATGTAATATAATTCTAAATGTTGTGTTTTTACTAATCATACGCAGAAAATAACACAAATAAAGGCCTTCAAATACCCTGTGTAAATAATCTATATGTGTTTCACTTATCTGTAAAGTTCCCAAAATAAATATAATTTATTGAAGGGGTCTGTATGTATACTACGTTCTTTTATTTGTAGTTGCTATGTTGACTGTGTTATGCACTTCAGCAAGAGCTCTACTCAGCTAAATGTGTAAAAATAATAACACAAGAGATTCTATAATGCATCAAACTCTGGCAATCTACCAGCATATCATTATCTGACTAACTGAAATGTCTACTTTGTCTATTTAGTAGGTTACGAACTGGATTAAAAATCCAGCAACATACAAATACAGCAGGTCAATAATTGTATAATTTACATGTCTTTTCCTCCTGTTTTTCAGACTGCTGCTTCTCTTCTTGCTGTTGAAGTAAAGCAGAAGAGCAAAGCAGACCTGTAAGATTAAGAGCTCTCGTTTCCTCTCACAGAGCAGTCTGGCTGCCTGACAGGTCTCCTGGTCTCTTTCTGTTGACTGACCAGCAGGGAATGAATGTGAGCTTGTAGTAGAGAAGCAGATAGTTGTGACAGTATGGGATTGGCTGAATGTAAAATAGAAATGCATATATATTCTCTACTGGCGACCTGCCCAGGGTGACCCCGCCTCCATTAGGGACAAGGGTGTAAAGAAAATGGATGGATGGATATTCTCTGAAGATACATAAATAATGAGGGCATTTGGCATTATTATTTTCTTAAAATATAAGGATAAAAAATTTTCCTGGTCAAGTTGCTTTTCTGTACATGTTCATGTAATATTTATGACACAGCTGATGATGATATACTGTAGCTATGGACTCAGTTGTGGAACCAGTGACTAACGTATTGTGATGAAAACCTTTGTTTTTTGGAAGGCAGATGGTTTCTACTCAGAAGGAAAACATGTCACATATGTAAACTCAAAACAGGCAGAAACTGAAGAGTTTTTTTCTCTTATCAGTGAATGCGACATACATATGCACTACCAGATCATCCTAACCTCATGCACTCCTCTGTGAGAAAGTGATTGGTGCAAATAAAAGAAAAAGACTGTGCTACTTCCACAAGATTTATTTTATAAATAAATGTAGAACAACTTGAAACGGTTTTGAATAAATATGAAAAAAATTTAAATAAATTGATCTTGTGATATGGCCCACCTCCAGATTTTTATGTTCCAAAAAAGGAAATAAATGTTACTCATCTACAGTCCCATTTTTGAAACAGTGATAACGCTGTAATTGTTATTTTTTTTTTACTGGGTTTTATTTGTACTGTCTTATAACCCAGAGGATTTTCATGTACGGGAAGATTTTCTGTGATGCAGAGAGAGAGATACAGGTTTTGAACTTTGGGTTGCTTGAGAAATTTCATTTGCTTGAGACCATTTTTCCATTAAGCTGCAGTCACACTGTTTCCCATAGTGCCACTTCCCCTCATTTAACCAGTGTTAAATGAAGGGAAGGTTGACTATGGTTGAAGTACAGTATGTGTGTTGCCTTTGGTTCCCTCTCTTTTGGAATAGTGCATGTACATGTATATTTGGATCAAGGGTGTGCTCTTCTGCATTTTTACAAATATGCAACTATATGAATGAGAAATACTGTAAATAAGGTAATTAATAGCTGAATCAAGCAGAAAGAAGAGCCAGACATTTGTATGCGCTTCATACATCCTGAATCCCAAGGCAAGTAAAGCACAGCATGACACTGTATCATTTTCTCATTGCTGTGATATTTGATTTGCAGGGTTGCCGTTTCTGCAGCAGCAGTGCACATGTACAAAAATACATACCTTTAAGAGCTGATCAATGCTTTTTTGTATTCCAAAAGAATCTTTGGCAGCCTGGCTTATGAGCTGATCAAACTGTGGATTGTTTATTATGTAGATGTGTGGGAACATTATTATCCAACGGTATCATGTATTCCTATACCATCTAAATATAATTTGACAGAAGATGGTAAAATTTTCAAGTCATTGGGAAAGTAGAAGAAAGTATTTTGTCATTTAAAGCTTAAACATAAAATTGACAAAATTTGTGACTGGTAGGTCAGAGCTTTATACAATCTATATTAGGAAAACTGACACATCACCAACCGTTGCATCTGTAGTTAGAATGAACATAATAATCTGGATCTTCGTGCCCTTGTCGGCCTTTGCTGTGGAGATGATAGAGGGCATCTATCTGAATGGATGTGGAGTGGCTGAGCAGCTCACATCCCACAATGGGCCTATGATTCACATCTACTATTGTCATATATTGATCTGGTTAGCCAGAATTGTCACAGTGAATGAATTGTAGGAGTATTTATGGCCAGCTATTGAAAAGAGAAGGCATCAGTTATAGCTGAGGCAATATTTATGCATTAGGGGAGCCATTTAGGGTGTGTATGAAAGGGTTACATTTGAGTAGAGGAAACAAATGGTTTGATTGTTAACAGAGCTGAACAATAGTTGTCACAAGTCATATGCATAGCTGTTTTTTTTCTTTTCCTTTTGTTGTTATTTAAATAAATTAACTAATGCAACAGATGCCCCTCCCTATTCCTTTTCTCATTTCTCTCACTTACATATCATCTATGCCCTGTAGATGGAAGCAAAGTCCCATGGACAGAGAGAGAAATTTGGGTTGATGTAAGTTTTTCCACACGATGAGTGGCACACTTGAAGCTTCTCTGCTGGCAGACAGGTCCTTTAAACTCTCTTCAATCAAGTTTCCATAAAGGCAGAAAGTGACCCAGTTCTCCTTACGATGGGGGAGGGGGGGAGGTGTCACATGAGCATCATTCTGAAGTGACAGATATTGCAGTTTCAGATCCAATCGACCACAAGCCTGACAGGGAGATCAGGAGTAGGGGAGAAAATAGCCTAGGAGAGAGGGAAAATGAGAAGGAGGGCAGTGGTACTGAGAGGCTACAGATTTGATTAGCAAATGCAGTTTACCAGAAACCCTGAGGTCTTGAAAACACAAATGAAATAAAAGCAGATGGTTGACTCAGGCTTTCTGTGCAACTTTCCTCCTCCTGGACTCCTTGATCAAACTGTGAACTTGGAGTTTAATGCCTTAGGTGCATGCGATTCCGGCTCTTTCTTGTTCTCTCCATTGCTCCATCTCCCTCTCTAATTAATGCTTAGCTATGTGAACCTAGGATTAGATCAGACCAGGGAAATCAATGCCTGACAGCACACAAAAGAAGATGAGGGGAGCCATAGGCATGCTGTCACGTTCTAATCAGGGTGGGTATGGACAGGAGAGGGGTGATAGTTACTCTAAGTGTGTCACGTCGATGCTTATTTGTGTCCACACATGTAAGCGGGCTTTTAGGGACGTTGTCTGTGGGAGAGTTTGGACCCTGAAGTTCCCACTAATCCAGCTGATCCCTGAAAGTCTTGGAGGCGCTCATGGCAGTGGTGGCTAAGCAGGAGTGTGACCTCAGCAGCAGTAGTCGTGGGAATGGAAGGTACAAGAATATATGAATCTAGGACAGCAGCTTCCTTTTTTGATTTATTAACTGTTGTTGCAAAACTGTATGAAGAAAAACATTGAATATGTTTGAGAGACCCCTCATTTTTCATCATAAGGTCGTTTTCCAGTGTTTTACCCTAACTCATGTTGTAAAGCCAAATGATATCAAAGTCCAATGCTATGAACTATAAGTTCTTATGAAAGTTCTTGAGAGTGACTATGCTTCGCTAAAGTATGTATACCCCTTAAACTTTTTCAAATTTTCATATTCAGACTTGAATGTTGCATAGTCTGATCTTATGCGCTGCAATTTTGTGTCATAAAGCAATACAAAATAATTCATAAATGTGAAGAGGAAAGACAATGGTACATTATTTTCAAAATACTTTACGAATAAAATTCTGAAAATTGTGGCATCCGTTTGTATGCTGCCTCTGTTACTCTGATTCCCCTAAATAAAAATCTAACACAACCAACTGCTTAAAAAAGCCAGGGTTCAACAGTGTGTAATTTATTCTCAGTTTAAATACTTGCCTACAGAAGGAGTGAGGTATTTTTTTTCAGAACATTAGTGGATTAGTGAACAAACAAGGTCCTAGAGTTTGAAAACGATGCATCATTTTCCTTCCACTTAAAAGCTCTGCACTACTTAGTATTGGTTTACCAATTAAAATCCCAAATAAAGGCAATTAAGTTTGTGGTTGCTATGTGTCAAAATTTTGATGGTAAACCAAAACAAATGGTAAAATAAGCAAACATTCAAACTCCTACATTTGAGACTGAAAAGAGAAAAATACAGTGGCTTACAATGTGAGTAGTGAGTGTGACTCAGACTATGAGACTAATCTGAATGTTAAATCTTGATGAGACATTATTATGATAAAATAAGGCAATGAGTCACTAACAGGGATCTAGGAAATTCAAACAGGTAGCAAATTGAAACCTAAATCCAAACTACAAAGAGGTGGCGAGTTAAAACAAGAAGGGAGGCTAATGTAAGGAGTAATGGATATTCTGGGAGGAGGGGAACTGAGAGAAGCTAATGAAAGAAAATGGCAGGACTAAAAATAAGAAAAAAGAACCAGGGATTTTATACTATTCACCTTCAATGAAGATGGTTGTAAATAATTAGTTTGGCTTTACTTTGCTTTAAAGAAAAATATTTTCCAAGTTGTGTTTGCCCCTGCGTTTGACTTAATGTCCTCGGCCTCAAACTGCCCGCACCAACTTTTCAAGAGAAGACTCCTGAGGGAAGCAACTGCCTTTACAATTAGCAGTAATGTCCAATCATTTATTGTGTGATTTAATGCAAGCCAATAAATGTAGCAAGGCCCTTGAGGACAACCTTAAAGCAGAGCACTATGCTAAAATGGTGGTGCACTTTTACATGAAAGATTTACATTGATTTTGGAAGGAGTTTGCAAAGTGTGTGTGTACGTGTACGCGTGTGCGTCCGCATGTGTGAACCATCACAGAGAGATGGAAATTCAGAAACATTTGGCGAAATTTGAAATAAATATCCCCTTTCATAGAGTCCCAGAATTGTTCAAGCTTAGTGTGGGTTTATGTTTTTAAAAATTTGCACACTATGTGTACATCATCCCAGATGATGCAAATCTGAGCTGGAAATGGATTACTGTTTTTAAACTGAAAATAGAAAGGCTGGTCACAAAACACACACACACACAGCCCTCACCCCGTCTCATAAGTCCAAGGGACAAAAAAATAGACAGAGGCAGGATGGAATGGGTTTTTCTCAGTACTTCTGAGTGTTTTGTTTTTCCAGGCGTCTGAAGAAAAATTCAGAACAAGAGAGCTCAGATTCCCTTCATTGGTTTCCACTTCTCTGAGACTGAATGTGACTGTTAGAGGCAGGATTCTGCAGTATTTTATTGAAATAAACAGCCCCACAGGCCTTTATCCAACAATTTGAGACTAATCAGAACTTGCTATCAGTGGACCTGAAGGTACCATCTGCCCCAAATACAACAAGCTTTGACCGGACAGATGTTGGAGGATGTGCTTAACTAATGGATCAGAGAGGAAGACAGGAAGGGGAAATGGGAAAGATCAGGTGTGATAATAAATGAAGAGGGAATATAAATTGGAATTTGCATATAGAATTGAGACTAAAATTAAACAATAAGATTAAATGGAGAGTAGCACTCACCTGAAAATGAATTTTCATATTTTTTTAAATATTAAAATATATTAAATGTCTACTGGGAAAAGATACTGCTTTGAGCTCATAGTTCTATGAAGTGAATACACACAAGTCCCTGGCAGTCTTACCAGTAAAGTTCACTAGCATGTTTAAGATGGTCAGACTTGGAACATGTGTGTGTCTGAGCTGAATGATAATACACAGAAATGAGACAACTCAGGATTCACACATTCCCATGAATAAAAAAAATCTTCTTTGCCCAGTTCAGATTTGATCACATAGAGAACTTGATGTGTAAAAATGTAAAACTGTGTTTGAGGCATGTAATATAAAATCTTATGCAATCAATAACTTATTCAATAGACCTCAATCCAAGCCAGGAAAAAATATGGCTCTACTAGATATGATCTAGTAGAAGAAAATGTTAAGTTTTGGTGAGGCCAAACGTAAAGTTGCCATTTTGGTCATATCCTGGCAGCAGCGCAACTTTGTGCATCACTAAAAGAACACCAGCCACATAGTGGATGATTTAGTTTTGGTAAAAGAAAATTTGGGCTCAAAAATATATCCAGATCAAAGAATAATCACAATTACAGGGAAAATTAAAGTATCAATAACTGGCTAATTGGACTACCTTTTTCAACTGAAATAATTGTTTAGATTTTATTTGTATTGTACAGGATATTTATTATTTGGGAGAAATATTTTGAAACTATTTAGCACAGAATACTTTTCTACATAACAAACCTTTAACTTGGCGTGGGACCACTTTTGAGAGTTTCTGTACAAGCATACTCTGATGATTATTAATCTGGGAGAAATCAAGTCTATAACAACTGCTGAAAGAAAACTTGCTGTAACATACTTCCTTCTGCTAAGAAGAAAAAACTAAATCAAACGGTCAAATGAGATGAAAAAGTAATTAGAGGACACATGCTGCACAAGTGTTTCTCTCTCTCTCTTTTTTTCCCCTGTGAGAACAGATAATCTTGGCCGAGCATCAGCAGCAGAGAACTGAGATTTAAAAATAGGTTTCCCTTTAAAGTACCAGTGGGGGTAAATTGGTCCTACATATTCTTCTGAAATGCTTTATTCTAATTATGGCCTAACAGGAGCATTGAACAATAAAATTAAACAATGCTCAAAAGCAAATGGGAGAGTACTACACTGTCTTTTAGATGTAGTCCTTTCTTCTGATTGGGTTTAATTATTTGGAGTGCTACAGTTAGTTCATAAAGGATTAGGAGGGTTTGTCAAATGTGCAGTAAGGCAATTTTGGTATTTGGCTGAATTTGAGTCATTTTCTTTGCCTGCTGAACAGAACCATCTTTTGGTCTGGGACTTCTGTTTAATGCATTAGAAAGTGGAGTTAAAATATCTGTACAGACACAAACTGTAACATGGGTGGCATAGAATATTCAACAAACGTGGTAAACGTAAAAAAGGGAGTTCATGTTCTATCTCTAAACCTAAGACTTATCAGGTAGGTTTTAAAGACAGAGACTGAGCTATTTGACCATTATTTTCCTGATCATCAGGTGGCGCCTCAACTTTGTAACTTTAATCTACATTACTAATCTACATCACAAGAAATATTTTGTTATCCATAGTCAAGACTAGACTACTGTCACAACAATGTGCATTACTATATATCTCAGAAAAGAATTGTCAGGTTCTGCTGTGTAAGTGTGTGTCTGTTGCCTCTGACTCTGTTCCTGGTTGACAGCTGGGTGTGTCTGGGCTGCAGCCTCCTGCACACCTGCAGGAGATTTTCTCATTTGGCAGAGACACTAAAAGCTACAGAATGTCTTCTCTTTGCCTGATGATTCCTGGTAAAGTTTTGCCAGCATTTCTCTTAGATTCTACCAGTAGTGATGGGCAAATGAAGCCTCATGAAGCAATGAAGCTTTCCGGCCCATTGCTTTGGAAAAAAGTATATTACTCGAGGCTTCATTCATCGCTCACTAGTGACATCTGCTGGTGAAACTGTAACAGCCTTGTTACTCAGTTGCTCATACTTCCAATAATTAGTAAATGCAATATTGTCACAAGGTTTTCATCAAACTCACGTTTAGCAAGAGGAGAATCATATTTAATTGTCATGTTTTAATTATTACCATGATTTGTAGCCAATCTAATCCTTGACCATCAGTGGTGGTGTTGGGTTTTCTTTTATGTCATGGACTTATTTGACAATGAAGATATGTGTTACTTTAATGTA